>JASANF010007239.1:0-10398 GCA_030248245.1 Trissonchulus sp. WLG1_4 | reverse complement strand
AAAAATGCCCTTGTCGGGCGGCTCCTTGGGTAGAATAGGTTACTGTCTGTCTAAAGCGGAAAAATACTTAGGCTGAGCTTGTAAAAGCATTGGTACAAGACTTTATTAACGACAATATGCAATTCGTGTGAGCTCGTTAAAGTAGGTGGACTAGGTATACCTGTTAAGAATAGGAATATGATCTTCGTAGGGCAGACACTGTTTTCCGCACCCTATTCGCGCGAACTTACAGCCCCTTCTGGGTTTGTTTCAACTGTATTTTCTTATTATTATTGTTGTAAATGCTTGATAAAAAGTTCTGTGAGATAACTGCAGACCTTATCCAAATCCTTAACTTATCGTTTGATCAAAATTTATGTACTGTGTAAGCATCTTACTTCATTCGATCATATTTGAATTAAGCATATTGTGTTAGATGTGTGTAGCTAAAGCAGGAACAAATCCATAATCTGAGAGTCCATAATCTAAAAGCAAGAGCTTAACTCGTACAAGAAACTGCTACCTAAGTTGACCCATTTATGGCATGCATAATTCATTGGTGCGAGGTAGGGTTTTCAGCGTCCTTGTTAGCCGAGAACTTTAGCAATCCCTGACCGATTGTTTGCACAACCCCGAATAATTTCAGCCGTACAGCCAACAGTCGACATTTCAGCTAAACTTATTATGAGTGCCCGCTCTAACGTTTTTGCCATTTGCCAATGTTGAGTTAGTGTAAAAAAGTGTAAAAGTAAAAGTTAGTGTAAAAAAGCCGCTATGTTACATGAGCACATGATATAATTTAGCTGAAGGTCGCGCGAATAGGGTGCGGAAAACAGTGTCTGCCCTACGAAGATCATATTCCTATTCTTAACAGGTATACCTAGTCCACCTACTTTAACGAGCTCACACGAATTGCATATTGTCGTTAATAAAGTCTTGTACCAATGCTTTTACAAGCTCAGCCTAAGTATTTTTCCGCTTTAGACAGACAGTAACCTATTCTACCCAAGGAGCCGCCCGACAAGGGCATTTTTCCTTACTAGTTATATATCTCTGACGATTAGAATTAATTCGGTTCTTATTGAAATTGCGTGTTTTTCATTTAAATTAAAATTGCAAATTCAAGTTGAAATCTGGACGCTGGGTCGTACTTTAGTTTAACCTGTCACCAGAAAATTTACATTACATAGCCAATAAATGGCGTATATAACTTTTGCCTCGAATTAGAATTAATGTAGAAATTCGCTGCCTTGTGTTATCAATGCAGATATTTGTGCGTGTATATGTTTTTTTGAGAGTAGTGGAATATTTTGAAAGTTATTGTTTCTACATGCTTGTTTTGCTGAGTGTTTTGTATTTTAATATAGTTTTCCGGCTGCGAAATGTTTTTCTTGCTCTAAAAATTGCTAAAATCTTAGATAAAACAGCTGCCGTCCTTTTTACGCGGCCTCCTCAGGGGCCGCGTATATACTATATTCAGAATCTCATTGTCCTACGTTAATTCGGGTAGGTCGAATTTCTAGTGTTATTTAACACTAGAAGTGCAGGTACCTCGGTGTTCTGCACGCATCACACAAACACCAACACACCTGAACTTTTAGCGGCTGGAATTTCCGCAAATTGCAAAATATGCAGCTCCGGGGCAGAATCGAACTGCCGACAGTCTGATCTGCAATCATATGCTCTGTAGATTTGCAAAGCACTACCAACCGAGCCAACCCAACAAAATGACGGTGATTACGATAAGTGAAAAATGTCGTGAAGCGTGCAAAAGTGGTTTAGCTTTTAACAAGCAGCAATTTTATGCAAAATTTATAGAGTTCTGATCCATGGCCACGACCAGCCGATCAGCAATTTCCAACAGTAGCAGTAATTTTTAGTGTAAATCGTTGTCGGTGGAATTGAATTACTTGGAAGAAATTGCTTCTAAGGAAGTTTAACCTGTCGCTATACATATTTTTAATAATCCGGAAAGGTTTTTTGGTATTATTCGAGACCAATTGGTAAACCCACCCTATTCATTTATCCGACTTCTGTAAAATATGCTGACAATTAAAAAAGCATAAATAGTTAATCAGTTAATCACGAATAGTTAATCGGAGATGCACGGGAGCAGTTGGTAAGGGTGGGGTGCCGGACCTCCGGCGGAGGGCGGGGGGTGGCTCTGGTTTTGTTTTGTTTTTCCGGCAATAGCCGGAAAATTTTCGCAGTTACGGTATTCGATTTCTTACGCAATTTTGGTGCACTTTTCAGAATTCAAGAGGGGGAGTGGGAGGTTGATCTGATGTGGGTTGCCTGCTGTCTGAGAGGGGGGTCCTAGGCCCCCTGAGGGGGGAGTAGATAACCTGTCTGCCCCTCCTTATGTGCATCTATGCTTACAATCTATTTTTTGCCAGTCAGAAATAGTTAAGTAATAAATTATGCTGCAATAATTAATATCTAAATTTTTGAAAAATAGGAAAGCTAAAAGTCCTGGTAACTACGCCCACGCCGATATTTAGATTGCTAAAGACTGTGCCACAGCCCCAAATTTTTTAGGTCTCAATTATTATTTACGGCAATTTTCTCCCTTCAAATATCTTTGCGATACTGCAAGAAAACTTAGCGACCTTATTCATGTGCCCAATTCGATGTCTCAAGCAAGAAGCACATTCACATTCACATGTAGGCGTCCTAAGCAACACGCACACTGGATTCTATGGCTTACCCACAACCACAGGACTTAGGGGGGGGGGGCTACCTGTATAAGTGAAAAGTTTAAGCGCTCCGATTTGCTTGAAACTTGCACACATTGTAGCCGCGTTAGAGGTGCATCGCAGATGTAAAAAACTGCAACCGAAGCTATCGCCCATTTTTGACTAGGGGCTCTTGAAATTTCACTTTTACGTGTAAATCATATGCGCAACAAAACGTTTTTTGGTCACAAAGCGTCTCTTCACCCGAAAATTTTGTTAATACTGACGAAGTTGATTTTTAGATGATTCAATAGTCTAATATAATATATCAATTTCTATGATCCATTTTTTTAAATTTTTGCCCATGGCGTGTGCAGTGAACCAGCATAAACTCTGTGGTGAGCTTGTGATGTGCTGAAACGAGGGGGGTACCCCCTCACTGAAATCAACACACTTCCCTGGTTTGAGGCGGGGTCCCCCCAATTGAATCAAGACATGTCTTGATTCGAGGGGGGTATCCTTCCCCCCCCTGAAATCAAGGGTAAAAGGGCTCGGTCGGAGCATGGTTCCGGCCGATTAGCTAGGATAGGGAAGAGTGTCATACTCTTTCCTATTATGTGCTTTTGATGTAACAAAAACGTTATTTATTCAAGCGGTTAGTTTGGTAAAGGCTTATTCCACCAATTATATATGTAGCGACGAAACGGTTTGACTCAAAAGTGAATTAACTTTGACAATGGTTACAATTTTACTTTGACTTTCTGGTTACAATTTTTTCAAATACTTTTAAAGCTACCGCCGAGTCGAGTTTTATTTGCTTTAGTGGAGCTTAAAAATTTGGAATTGGTTTTCGCATACTATATTTTTACACTAAAAATTTCGGTCAGAAAAAATTAGTTAGAAAACTAAATAAACACATCTCGCCATTTTAGACCTACAGTAACCAGCGACAACAAAAGAAGCTAGCTGGCTGGCCGCCTGGGCCAGCTCACACACAAAACACGATCACACACAATACTAAAATTACACACAGACCCACACACTCATTTGCCACAGCGAATACACGTAAGACGTGTAATTCGCTAGAGCAAATCAAATGTAAGGTCCTGTCGCTACTGTGGTAGCGACAGGAAAAATGGATACCTATTGGACTTATTGAATTTGTATCAACATTATCGAATATCAAGCGCATACGAACAGTTTTTGTTTAAGATAGTAGTTCATAATTTACATTGCGCTTGACAAAGAACTTACATCAGTCGAACTTAACAAGACAGTTTCAGTGGTCTTATTGTGTAATGGTTAACACTCTGGATCGATAATCCAGTTATCCGAGTTCAAATCTCGGTGAGACTTATTTTTTAAAAGTACTGTTTTTGACGAAAGTTTTCTCCTCCAAAAGCGTGTTAAGCTTTGGTAATTTTTGCTATTTTAAAAGCTTTGGATGGGTTTGGTTTGGAGCTACTCAGCAGATAATGTGTTCAGAAATTGTTGTTTGAAATCATTTGATCCACAAGATTTGGCCGCGTTTAATATTTCCTTTGGAATGTTGACACTCAGGCCTCGCAATGTGACCACTTCTCACTCAGCAGAAGAGCTTGTTCCGACTATTTTTTGCTTTATCTTAAGATCCATTTTTAGATGAAATCAAGTGGCTCATGTTAGCTCAGTTAGCAATTTTTGGCTGAAGTGAAGTCTTAGTGAAAATATAGGTATGTAGCGGTCGACCAATACTGATGTTTTTATTGGTAAAGATTTATATACCTTCACAAAAACAGAAAAACACAGTTAAGATTTACTTTACCACAAAAACACTTTTGTTTTTTTTCAATATTTCAGTTGTGTTTTCAACAGCAGACTAGTCTGTCACCTCTCGGGTCGATGGTTTGACCGTTACAGGGGCAGTTACGCATCTTTCGCTTGCATTCTACGTAGGTGGGGTAACACAGGTAGTCTTCTCCGAAATATCGTTTGGGACGGGGGCGAATCGCGCCGGCTTCGTTTCTCAATTCCAGTAGAGCCACCACCAACAGGATTAGACACCATTTCTTTGTCCACAGCATTGTTTTGGGCTGAAAAAGGTTGATTCTTATCTGGGTTATGCCAGTGTTAAGGTCGATTCATACTTGCAGCCGTATGTTTGTTTATGTAGCCGGCCAAATTAACGAATTAATCACTCGACGGTTAGTGTATAAGATCAACATCATGTATGATTCGACCTTAAAAAGGGCAACCTATAACCTAAAGTGAACTACGTATAAAATGTTTCGCTACATGATTTTTTGTAAGTAGGTTTTTATCGTGATTTATCCGAGAAGAAGCTATTTAAGTTAAGCCTAAGCCGGAAGCCTAGTTTAGGGGTCAGGTAATGCAAAACGATATCGCAACTGTTAAAATTGTCACACCACCGTTACGCTTAACAGATCTTTAGATCACCCTGCAGTTAGAATGTCCTTGTGAAGGCTGCATGGTTAACCAATCCTGTGGGGATTGGTTAACATAGGTAACGTTAAGAACAACGAGAACACATTAAGATGGGGTGGGGTTGCTTGCTGGCTTTCTAATTGTAACTTAGAAAAGAGACTGGGGCTAATTCTAAGTTACATAAGGACCTCACCTAATGTTGCTCTAACAGCTAGGTAAGCGATCTAAGTCAGGTCGGAAGTTCTTCCTTCTTTTCAGCACACCTTCTACCAGTACACCTAAATCACAACTACCTATCTACTCAATAGGTCACACTAACACTTCAATTCAATTTCACTTTTTAATCATAACACACAGTTCGGATTTACACCAACTAAACAGTAACAACACAGTTCGAATTCACACCACAAAAACAATCCACAATTTCAGACACAAGGTCCACAGTTCAAACACAAAGGCCGCAATCAAACAAAAACAACGCCGTTCACTACTCTGCATTCCATACACTCTGGTCGAAATTCTAGTAAACTCAACGCTGGGCGAAATTCGCAGAATATAGAATTTCGCCATTAATTTCTGGGTCGTTAGTTAGGGCGGCTTCTTTTAGCTGCTACCGTACCTACGCAGCTAGATAGATTAGTTTTAGAAATAGGATAGATAAGAATTTAGGGTTATAAATTAAGTAAGTTAAGGGTGAGAAAGTAGGTACGGTAGCTAGGCCAATAGGGGGGGGGGGGCGGTTCGAACGTCCCCTATACAGGTTACACTGTGCGCCTTAATTTTCGAACGTCCCCGTTCGAACAACTACTCTGCATTCCATACACTCTGGTCGAAATTCTAGTAAACTCAACGCTGGGCGAAATTCGCAGAATATAGAATTTCGCCATTAATTTCTAGGGTCGTTAGTTAGGGCGGCTTCTTTTAGCTGCTACCGTACCTACGCAGCTAGATAGATTAGTTTTAGAAATAGGATAGATAAGAATTTAGGGTTATAAATTAAGTAAGTTAAGGGTGAGAAAGTAGGTACGGTAGCTAGGCCAATAGGGGGGGGGGGCGGTTCGAACGTCCCCTATACAGGTTACACTGTGCGCCTTAATTTTCGAACGTCCCCGTTCGAACAACTACTCTGCATTCCATACACTCTGGTCGAAATTCTAGTAAACTCAACGCTGGGCGAAATTCGCAGAATATAGAATTTCGCCATTAATTTCTAGGGTCGTTAGTTAGGGCGGCTTCTTTTAGCTGCTACCGTACCTACGCAGCTAGATAGATTAGTTTTAGAAATAGGATAGATAGAATTTAGGGTTATAAATTAAGTAAGTTAAGGGTGAGAAAGTAGGTACGGTAGCTAGGCCAATAGGGGGGGGCGGCTCGAACGTCCCCTATACAGGTTACATAATTTAATCCTAAGCTACAGTCAAGGTGGTTAATTGTGTCATTCAATCTATCATGATATATACATGGAAATAAAGTAAGTTTTGAAAACTCACAGATTGGACAATGAATTTCCAGAATCCAACTGAATTTCCAGAAACAGTGCTTGAAAATCGACTGATTTGTTATGTTTACCTGACTAATGATTTCTGAATTCTGATTGAGAATGCTGACGACAAACATGCTTGCTGCAAACAGATTGTTTTGCGTTAAGGCTTACCTAACGTAAACTTTTGTGGCACTTTAACTCTTGTTCATTGATGACTGGTGACTGGTGATTTCACAGATCAGTAGGGACCAAATACCAATGTTTCGTAATCTTGTGTCATGCGGTTTCAAAGGTGCCTAGTCATTAAATACACGGTATTTAACCGTGTACCTAAAGCGCCAAGTGGTTGAGTGGCTAGAATAATTGCTCGACTGTGTGCTGTTGACATCCTATTCGGATTAACGGGATTCAATTAACTGATCTTGTTCGATGGAAACGTGCGAGGACAGGGTTCGAGCCCAGGAGCTTACATTATTCAAAATTTTGGATACCTAATCTGTTTTTCAGAATTGTCCAGACATAATAATTTGCGCATCCCACAATTATATAGATGCGTAATAATTTCTATACGTGATAACGGTCTTCAATATGTCTATAGTTAAACAAGAGTGCCTACATAGTACATAATATTAGCAAGAGTACATAATAGCGTCTAATTATAGAAGAAGCGTGAGACTCTCCAGCCTGCCTGTGTTCTAGCAAAGGCAGATGCGCTGGTCGTTTTCAGGCTCCATGTTAACATTTTGTGCAACATGTGGCTGGCCAATCAGATGCAAGCTCCTACATATTTCGCCTGTGCTCCAGTCATAAAACGAGATAGGGCTAAACGGCTAAGGACTCATATTTTGGCCAAGTTTCAGCGAAATTAATTGAGAAAGTTTTAAGAAAAGTTTATATCTCAAAAGTTTCTCAATCAATTTCGCTGAAAGTTTGCGAAAATATCCCTAAAGGTATTTGCAAACATTTTTCAATGTTTCTACAAGCAGCCTATTTTTTTTATATCTGCCCATAAGGTGGTCGAGCAGAGGGTGGTGCACAGATTCACCTCTTCCTTGTTTTAAAACCATACCAGGCTACGAGTATGGCTCCAAAACAAGGGTATCCTAACTACATACAGTGTATGGGTGTAGCATATGCTTTAAGTTAAATTTAGGGCAAAGTTTGGGGGCTCATAGACCGATCCCGAAGGGTACAGTTGTGAGTACCCCGACAAGCAGACTATGAACAAATAATGAGTTATTAAGCTTTTATCCCTATCTTAATGCTTATCAGCGATTATATACTAAAGTGTGTTACGCAGAGAATTTACGCGCTGATTGGCCAGCCGCATGTTGCACAGAATGTCAACATGTAGCCTGAAAACGACCAGCGCATCTGAATGTGCTAGAACACAGGCAGACTGGAGAGTGTCTCTAGGGGTGGACGCGGGTCGGAATTTTCGACCGGTGGGTAAGTGGGTAACCCGCGACCCAACCCGCGCCGTAAAACCTGACCCGCGCCACTTTGACCCACCACAAGTGGCGGATCCAGGATGAAATTTCGGGGGGGGGGGGGGATTGAAACCACGGGGGGAACGTCACGTCATCAGTCAGTAAGTGTATCACACAAGTAAATGCAGCTAAAGCCCGGTTCATACTAGTCCTTATCCTTGTCCCTATCGTTTTGTCCTTAAGCTATTCCAAGAAAACTGCCTGACCAAATAAGCCAACTTTTTACAAGAATAAAGTTAGGGTCACTTGCAAATCGTATGCACAAAATTAGACGAAACGTTTGTGTAAATTTTTCACAGCAGCTGACCAAGGTTTGTCCTTGTCCTTGTCTCTGTGTCCTTAAGGACAAGTATGAACCGGGCTCAAATGTGTATAGGCGTGTATATCAAAGATATATAATATCAAGGAATAGTAAGCCATAAAGTTGCAGGGGTCTGGGGTCGGCAGCCCGCAGGCAAAATTGGAGAATTTTTTTCTAATTAGGCCAAATTAGGTCAATTGCAGACGTACGTATGTATCAGAAATTTTTTCGGCCGGGTGATAAATATCAAACCCTTGTGTACGATTTCACTTTGGAAAAATTTCGGGGGGGGGGAACCGAGATCCGCCCCTGCCACCACTCTATAACCATAACCTACATAGCCTACATGATGATTAGTGTTCTTAGCTGATGATTTATTGTTTTAGCTGAAGCCCATGTGTAATTTGAATTCGCACAGTGTGCATTTGTACATTGGTTACATTGCTACTTTAAACGAATGGCACTGTTACGCAGTATACACTCACATTTCTGTAGATTCCGGCATGGTAATCATTTTTCAGGTTTCGCGGGTCGGAAAAAATGTTTTCGACCCGCGCAACCTAGGGCCGTATTCTCAAAATTACCTGCAGGTAAAGTTAGGCTGACTTTACCCACAGGTAAAGTGAAGGTAAAGTTAATTCTGTGGGTAAAGGTAAAGTTAAAATTGTATGTAAACACGGTTGAGGTTAAAAATGTACACAATACATTAACTTTTGCTGCGAAACAAGATAAAGCACTTTTCCGACCCGAATATTAAAGATTAACCTTAGCTATCACATTGGCTTTAGTCATTGTTTGAGAATACGACTTTACCTTCAACTTACCTGTGGGTAAAGTTATGTAGCCTAACTTTACCTGCAGCTAATTTTGAGAATACGGCCCCTGAAGTGGGTACCCGCGGGTCGACCCACAGCTCAAATTTTCCGGCCCCACCCAACCCAACCCGCAGGTACCCGCGGGTATCCACGACCGCGTCCACCCCTGAGTGTCTCACTCTTCTTTTATATTAGAGTGGGACGGTATTATGTACTTATGATATCAGGTATCCTATTGTTTACTCTTGATATACGTGTTTTTAGAGACACTCATGGAAACTTGTAAGACATGGGACCAATTTATTGAGGTGCTTCTGTGATGTTTTTGTAAATTTCTGTAATCGCGTAACGATCGATAAACGGTTGTTTGTGATTTTGCAAGCATCTCATTGTCAAGTATGATGGTTGCACATAACTCTGGTTGCATAATGATGTGAAGAAAGGGAGTTGGGATTCTTACTGAAAGAGAGACAGCATCAGAATTACCCAGGGAAGATTCGAATTATGTAATCAATTCTGAATCTGCAGATCAGCATTCTACCATTGAGCTACTGGGCCGATGATGAGCTGTCGTCATTTCTTTTATGTACTCTAAGGCTCGATTCATACTTCTATACGGACATTGGGACATACAGGCAAACGGACGAACGGACATTCGGACAAAATGAACGGCAGAACGGCCGTTTGATTCATACTTTCGTCCGTTCAGCCGTGGGCCCGTTTGCCCTTCAGCCGTATGTCCGTTCATCCGTACTAAACGGCATATTTTCTCTTTGTCCGTATGTCTGGCAAAGTTGAATTCAGTTCAACTTTGCCCGAAATTGTAGGGCATACGGACAAACGGACATACGGCTCAAAAGTATGAACCGCACCTTTGTCCGTATGCCCGTACATCCGTATGTCCGTACGTCCCAATGTCTGTTTGCCCCAAGAAGTATGAATTGAAAAAACGGACGAACCGCGCTTTGTCCGTGTGCCCTGTGTCCGTTTGTCCGTTTGCCCTATTGAAGTATGAATCGACCCTTATGCGCCTATCTGTGATACCAGCACCTCATGCTTCGATTGCCTAATCTGCTGGTTTTGTTTTGACATAGGTTGCGTTTGCGTCAAGTTTTGTTGTTGTTAGATTTGTTCCTGTATTTTTTATGCATTCGTGTCTAGCCCCTGTATTTCTTTGTACTATTGAAGCAGTTATGTACGTGCGTTGGGCATTTTTGTTCCTTCTAGAGAA
>JASANF010007236.1:0-24977 GCA_030248245.1 Trissonchulus sp. WLG1_4 | reverse complement strand
CGGAGCCAGCTGGCGGCTTACGTGGTTGGTCACAAACACCAAAGTCTGACCAAAAGCATAGTAAGACCTCTAGACAAAAAAGAAGCACGTGATTTGATTACGTAAAAAACGAACTGCAAGCATCAAGAGTACAGCAAGTAGTCACTAAAATCAAGCCACTAGTTTTGTATCAGGGTTCAGCAATTTCTGGTTAGACTTTAGTTCTGAAGGGTTTTGTTGGTTTAGGTTTGGACGTTTCGCAACACGCGACACGAGAATGTGGTGCTGTTTCTGGGCGTCTGCATGGAGCCTCCGTGTATCGTCATGAATCTCTTGTAAAGGCCTCACTCTCTACCAGCACATACACGAGCGCCGTGAGAAATTTGACATCACCAAAATTGTCAATATGGCCGTTCAACTTGCTGTGGTCAGTTTTTGCTTTTGAGAATATAAAGAAGATATGTGATAGGACAGGAGGACAATTTTATGATCAGTCAGATAAGCGCTTTTGCCAAAAATCATCAAGACAGCTATTTTGCGTGTAGTTACAACTTTTTGGTGCGGAATTATTGGCCTTAGCTTTCGAAAAGTGTCAGCAAATTCATTTTGGCCAAAAATGCAACTGGCAAGTTTTTGAAATGGGCGTCAGAAATACCAGTCGGCAACATACCTGTCTTACATTGTAAAATTATTTTTGTGAAATTTCAGGGCATGTCATATTTGCACGGCAAGAAAATTGTGCACAAAGATTTGCGAAGCAAAAATATTTCCCTGGAAAATCAGAACATTGTGATTACGGATTTCGGACTGTTCAGTGTGCAGCGATTGTGCAGAGCGCAGGCGAAGGGCGAGTAAGTGAACAGCTGTGCTTACATGACATGGACAGCCATGAACTAAAGTCTGACAACAAATTGGTGCACCACTTGAGAAAATGAAACAATGTGATTGCGTTACGAAAAGAATAGATTTTCACTATCAAGAGTACAGCAAGAAGTCGCAGAAGTCATGCCACTAAAATATGCAAGTGGCGCATCTATTTTTTGTCAGACTTTAGGCATTAGCTCAGATTAATTGTTTTTGTTAGAAGTGTGTGTGTAATTTCACTAAAGCCCCGAAAGCTTTGAGCCAATTTAAAAACATTTCATTCTAAAAATTTACTGATTGTCAACGTTTTTTGCTCAGAAATACCTAGTTAATAATGTAAGGCAATACTGTTTTTATTCACTCATTTGCTTTTATGTGTGTCTATGAAAAGTTAGCTCGCTAAAAGAGAACTTTGGTTTGTCCGATTCTGTGAACTCCTATGGTGTACAATTATTGACATCTTAAGCATTGTTTTCAACTCGTTTAGTCCGTCTTATTTGAACTCGTTCAGTGGAGTGCATAAAGCCAGTCTAACACTAAACCTAATCTAAAACATCCTGTTTCACTTAAATAGAACATTGTAATGAACAATTCTACGCGTATTACATAGCCTAGAATATTGTTTCCGTTAGGCTCTGTTTTGCCAGACAGAGCTAAAAAGACTGCTTTCATGCATTCGACCACTTGGGTAGATTTCACACCACGGTGGTTTTAAAAACCAATGTTTTACATATGTTTGCATATGATTTGCAATATTGCCTGATTCGTTACGATATTCATAGTTTTTCTAAAACCGTGGTTTAAGCTCAGTTGAAATTTTAGCAGAACAGAGACTTGCTGTGCGGCAGGTTTGAAATATTTCAACTGAGCAAAAACCATGAAATTTAAGAAATTCGTAACGTTCAGGCATTATTTCGTGATGAAATTGTGTGCAAATCGTATGAAAACGTACGTAAAACCATGGTTTAGTAAAACCACCTTTATGAAATCCACCGCTTGAGTCTTAAAAGGAATGCCCCTAATGATAGTGATGCTATTGCAGCCTTCGCCGCCTGCACGTGCCCGACCACTGGCTGTGCTACCTGGCCCCCGAACTGATGCGCGCCCTGCCCGCATTCCAAGACCCCCCCCAGTCGCCAGTACACGCTGCCCCCCCTCTCGCGTCGACGACGACCCTACGGTGCCCCCTTGAGTCTGGACTGCTCCGCCCTGACCCGGAATGCCGACGAGGACAACCCCAGCCCCCCGCCGCCCCCCGAACCAGAGCCCGTCGAAGACTTGCCCTTTTCCTTTGCCACTGACGTTTATGCCTTCGGGTTAGCCCCCCCCCCATATTATTATATAACTTGCAGGTTGTGAACTGGATAATTTTTCGCGGAAAACATGTTTTTTTCTGAAAAAAATTGAAAATTTTTGCGGGAAGGGGTGACGGGTTAGCGTCAAGGGTACAGGCGCTTTTTCGTGTGTTCTGCCTTTATCAGGCGTGTTCTGCCTTTATTTATGTATAACTTTTGCTTCGTAACCCACCGTTTTCGGCTACGTGAGCCATTTACTAGACATTCTAGGTTGATGAAAGCTGTGTTTTTGGGGGTGTCATAACTCATAATAATATGACGTTGCCTTCTGAGGCAAGCCTAAACCTCCCCCACGTCCATCTTTAATCATCACAAACTGTTTTCTTGCTTTTCAACCTCCAGGAACGAAAAGAAATGTCTGTTTTGGAAAGTTCATATAATCGACTTTAAGTAGACCATTTTTAGTAAAACTTCTGACCTAATACAAAAACTGACCAGTGAGTAAGTAACTAATGAAGCTGTATTTCCCACATGGATACGTCCGGATTTTGAAGCTTGAATCAGTGGTTCAACTATTTAACAGGTTTTAGCGTGCTTTCTGTTTAAACTTCATATTCAAAACTGGGTATATAACCGTTTGGCAGAAGTTAGTGGATTCTTCCTTAAAAATTCCTTTAGGGTTTTGCTCCGGCGTATACTGTAAACATAGTTGCAGAAAAATTCAAAAACACAATACCCGTTACCAGGGTTGGGCACCGGAAAAAAACTCCCGGAAAAAAACGGGTTTTTTCCGTTTTTTTTTTCCGTTTTTTTCCGAGGGGTCGGAAAAAAACGGAAAAAAACTCGAATTTTATAAGTTAGTCCAGTAAAGGTTAAACTTGCACAAAATGCTTAAAATCGTTTAAAAAACAAAAGTAAGACGTTTTTGTGACTAATGAAGGTTATTGAACTAGTTGGCAATGGGTGGAGGGAACGATACTGACTTCAAATTTTGATATTTGCGTAACCCTTCATGAACATGGAAATATACGGTTTATTAAGAAGCTATGAAGCTATCCGTTCCTTTTCAGGGTGTGTAAGAGAATATAATGAACCGTGTCTATAATCACTATACTATACTATATCGCTATACTGTATGTAAGCCGAACTATATATATTCTATAAACACCTGCTTCCTTAATAGGTAGTCGCAAGTAGTGCTAGAAAGTTTCATGACAGTTATAATTTTTAATTTTACATTTTTCGTGACGTCGGACCAGCTTTTTTTACTACTTTATCTTAAGTAGCCTCGAGCAGGCCTTTCAACAGGCCAACAAAAAAACAACTTGATTTTACGAAAAATTAAATTCAACGTTTCACTTGAATTTTTAGCATTCTCAATTAGAGCGGATCTCCATTCAATCAGCGAAATTGGATCAACATTTAAACATACGCCCTATTAATACTAACAAACTAATCCCTATAAGGCTATACATCTATTTAATGGATAAATTTTCGTATTGGTACACGTACGTTTCCACAACAAATCAAAATATTTAACCAGAATGCAACAGCATAAAACTTTTAGGCAAGTATCCAGGGGTTTGAGCAGTTCTATTTGAGCCAAGACAGCCTTTCTCTAGACGCAATTCTGACCTTTTTTGGCGAAAAGTATATAATATGGCGGTTTTCCCGTTTTTTTGTGAATTTAGGCAAAAATTGTTTAAATTCAATTAAGAGTCCAATTTTGAATTGCGAAGTACATTAATTCTTCAAAGGTTAAAATACCCACCCTGAATGGCAGAGTTTGAATACACTTTGCAGTTTGCAATGTCAGAACCATTCACTCTTCTGTCGACTTTAGAACCCCACCAGTAAACTGATAAACTGACAGCGAACTTACCCCACCTTAGTCCTACACTCCTTCCTACCCCACCATAACTAATTAGACAAATTTTAAAACAGAAACACTGGCTATTATGGTAGTTATAGCATCTATCTAGTCCAGAAGAAGCTTAATAACCATTGAAGAGTCACCAGTGAATAATACTGAAGTTACTAAGACGCAAAATGTAAGATTACATTTCAGAACTACTTTACCATCATTTTTGGACATCGGAAAAAAACTCGGAAAAAAACCGGAAAAAAACCGGAAAAAAACCGGTTTTTTTCCGGCCATAATTTTTTTCCGGAAAAAAACCAACCCTGCCCGTTACACTGACAAAGAAACTACGATATATCTTCACTACACGTGGGTTAACGGGAGTCGAAATATTATAGATTTTTTTGATATCTTGTATTTTTCATTTTCCGATTTTCGGAAACAAAATACAAATGGAAAATTTTCCGGGTTGATTACTTCAATCGCCAAGGTTAAATTACTTAAGCCCTAATTCTGCTGTGCTTATGGTTTTGTCCCTAAGCAATTCCACAATATTCATTCGGGTAATTTTCACAGCAGCTTAGTATAGTTTTAGTCTATGTTCCTAACTGCGTGTTCTTATGAACGAGTATGAACCAGCCTTAAATGTGAAACCCATTATTATAATATGCAGGGATGAATGAGGTTAATCATGGCATTGTGATCAGGTTAGCTCAATTCTCTGCGTAGTAGTGCGTCAGTAAGCTGTTCCATAAATGCACTTGAATGGTATGTGTAACACACATGTGCAGCTGAGGAAATCTGGGTGGGAGCCGCCGACCGGGGTGGGGGGGAGGGGGGTGCTACGCGAATTATTTTTACCCGTTTAGTGGCGGGGGGGTGAAAATCAATCTGGGGGAGCAGGGTCGGGTTGGGGGTGGGAGCAATCCCCCCACGCCCATGTATGGTATGTAATGAATGGGTGTTTCTGTTTCAGAAGCGTGTGGTATGAACTGCTGACCGGTGATTTCCCCTTCAAACGCTACCCAGCCCATCCCATCATTTGGCAAGTGGGACACGGCATCAAGCCCACACTCAACAGTCTGCAGGCGGCCAAGGAGGTCAAAGTAGGTCAAGGTCAAAGGTCACATCAGGGTTGACTATAAAGTGACCAAAAGAGTAGTTTAAAGTTTAAAGACGGAAGCTTAAAATCCAGACCTCCAAGTGTTAGAGATTTAAGGTTAGAGATAGAGTTCTGCCACTAGCAAATTTTCCGGGCCGGGCCCTGGCCGGGCCGACTAGCGCGCTTCCGGTCCGGCCCGGCCGCCGGGCCCGCTACAGGCCCGGCGGGCCGTAGCGGGCCTGTCGGCCCGGGGCCCGCGGGCCGGCCCGGAGCAGGCCCGGCGCCCGCGGGCTGGCCCGGCACAGACTTCAGCAAGTGAGAAAATGCAAGTGCAGTATAAGTGCCTGCGCACTTGTAAAAATCAATATATATGCAGCGCAGTCATTGTTCATACGTTACTGAAGCTCGAGACGGCTCTGGGCTTGCGGATTTCTAGGCCCGGCGGGCCGCGCACGGTTCGGGGCCCGGGGCCCGCTACGGCCCGGCGGGTCGCGCACGGCCCGGGGCCCGGAATTTTACGGGCCGGGTACCGGGCCGGGCCCATTTCTGAAAAATATCTCCGGGCCGGAGCCCGCTACAGGCCCGGGCAGAACTCCAGTTAGAGATCTATATACCTAATTTAGTCCATATTATGTCATTATTGAACAGGTTTGTTTGAAAGTTTCTTCGATATGCATTTTTGTTTCAGAATAAATTGGGAGGAGTTCTGGAGGCTTTTAGTCAGTCAGTCGCAAAACAATTATCATAATCAGTATTCCAGATGATTTCTTGTTTATTGTGTTTGTGAGTTATTTTATCAAAATATTACAATACTATTTTTTAGGACATTTTAATGATGGCCTGGAACTTCAAGGCAACGGAGCGACCAAATTTCAGTCAACTGCTGAAGGTGTTCGAAAAGTTGCCCAAGAAGCGACTCCAGCGTAGCCCCTCCCACCCCGTGCACATGTCGCGATCCGCCGAGAGCGTATTCTGATTGGCTGCATTCGGTTGTGATTACGCCCACTTGCGCAATCATGTCCCCAGAAGCGTTCGTTTGTCCTTACAGTTGCAGATATAACTAAAGCCTGAAAAAATACATACTTTATATGTATATATATATATATATATATATATATATATATATATATATATATATATATATATATATATATATATATATATATATATATATATATATATATAAAAATTAGGGTACGCTCTTGGGAACAATTTGGGTCAATGTCTGACAATCCCATATCCGTATTGTGTGTGGAGCATACTATATACGTGTTTTGAATAGATTGTGTAAGTGGTATATTGTAGACAATATGTTTGGTTTAGGATCAGTGTCCCCATAGTTTAGAAAGCTCAGAATTGACAGATAAAAATTTTAGCTTGAAACTTGATTATAATAATTGACCTAAACCGAAAGCTATTTGGTGTTATACATATTAGTTGACTGTGTTTTTTTCAAGAGTACATAATTTATAATTGTGTGTTACGAGAGAGACACAAAGTGAGATTTGCCTTTTTTTGCAGTTGTCACAGTTTTGAAATGTTACAAACTGCAATAATTGTTACAAAATTAGTTTATTTGCCATTTCACAACAGATACAATAATAATGTAACAGCTGTAAACAACCTGACTGGATCTGGAATGGTAACAAACAGTCAACTTTCACGTTTCAAGGCAGCTGAAGAATTAATGTATCTATTCTTGTCGCAAAGACACAATTGTTATGTGCTCTTGTGAGTTTCAAAGAAACCATGTGTATAATTTATTGACTGACGGGTTATTGTTGTTAATACTTACGTTATTCTACTTATATTTCTCTGCACAGGGCAGCTTTAGCGTCAAAGCGTGATATATTTTGCGTTGCACACATTTTGGGATAACGGGGTCCAAATTTTGGGGGGGCTCTCAGGCCAAATTTTGGGGACCCTCCCCCCCTGGTCGACCAAAAATACCCTTAATTTTGCGAAAATTTCGCAAAAAAAAGTGCAATTTTTTCTAAATTTCGCCCAAATTTTGGGGACCCTCCCCCCAGGCCCCTCGGTTTTGGGAGGGTGGGTGTCCCCCCTCATACATGTATGGTTGCACACTTTTACGACTGTATAGAAAGTACTAAAACTATCGCTAAACTGGTTAACTATTTAGTTAGTAAAAGTACTCACGTGTTAAATTTCAAAATTTTGGCTATGTGAGTACTGAGTATGTGACTGTGTCCGATAAGTTGATCAGTATATTATAATTTTGTTTCTAGCACTCCTTACATAACTGACCGCAATAGACCGTAGTGCTTTCTAACGTGTGAGTTGTCAGGTAATAGGTGGACGGATCAACTACATTGTGACGGAAAATAAAATTGTTCACATTTTTTTAACAGCTTAGGACAATTTTTTACTTACTCGGACAAATGTGAACTGTGCTTGTGTAGTGGTGAAAGTGGTTTTTAATGTGGTGTTGAATTGATCTCGTAGAAAATAAAATTGTTCACATTTTTTTAACAGCTTAGGACAATTTTTTACTTACTCGGACAAATGTGAACTGTGCTTGTGTAGTGGTGAAAGTGGTTTTTAATGTGGTGTTGAATTGATCTCGTACATTGTTTTGTCGGTGTACTGTACTGTACTGTTCTATGGCTTTTGTATTTCTATTGTAAAGCATCTGTGCGTTTTGTAATTTTTTCATTAATTTATTAATTGTTTCGTTCATATTGTAATGTTGCTGTTCTGAGTAATAATATCTGTTGCAAATACCTACTCAGGGGCTGTTTATGAATAACATTAAGTGGTTTAGATGAACTTTGTAAAAGTATAAGATGGTTTAGCAGCTTAATAATGATATTCAACTACTGTATACTGTACTCGATAAAAAGTTCAAGTCACTGCGTAAACAGAAGCTTGATCTCTCTGGCTTTGGTATCAGCTGAGAATAACAGGATAATATTGACCAGTGTTAAGTCATAATTGTCACGTTAGTCAAAGTTAGCAGCTACGGTGATCCACTGTGAGGTGCTGGGATTAAACATGTAATATTACAGGTAAACAGGCCCGTAGTCGGAATAATTGTGTGGCGAATGTGATTTTGGCTCAATACGTTGCCCTTGTTATGTTGCGATTGCAAGCTGTGCGTACGTATATATATATATATATATATATATATATATATATATATATATATATATATATATATATATATATATATATATATATATATATATATATATATATATATTGTTCTTCATTGGGAGCACTGTAGGTGCATAGCCCGATACCCCATAGAACTAGTTCACCGAAACGAAAAAAGTGCAAAAAAATTTGGTCTACATTTCTGATTGTGTTCTGATGATGGAGTAAGGGAAGTGAAAAACTTAGACTAGCTGCTAAAGATAATCAGACAAAAGTAAATACTACTGTCACTCAGAAGAATAATCATTCTGGCAACAGTGTGAGTGATTTCTATGTAGACAATTTTCTTTGACTTGACCTTTATATGCCTTGGAGAGAACTTTGAGAGAACAACACCGATTAGTTCAGGCTTTGTTGGCTGCCCGTTGGGCTAGGTATAAGCATAAATTAGCTTGAGACTATAGTTTATCGTGCGAACAAATTCGAACTTAACCTTGTATTTTTTGTACTCTTCTAATTTAGGGTACGAAGCTTACAGCCGTACACTTTACATTTTGTAACGTTTAATGTACATGGCTGAGACACTACAGCTCCAGATAGGTATTTTGTGCATTAGGTCAAATTCCCGCTGGAAAAGTCAGTATTTAACCAGTAGTACGTAGTGGTGTCTTGTGGGTACTGGCTACTAGTTGACCCTTTGAGTGGCTAGATCCTAATTTCTTATTATTAAAGGTATACCGGCGTCTATGGGTCAATTCTTGCTCCAGTTATTTTGGAACGTTAACTCCGCAAAAAGCCGCACCGATTGGTCAGCATTAGTAGATGTCATGTCATGAGTTAGCTTTTAGTGATTATTGACAAATGAATGAAAATGATGCTGCTTATTTGCGCATCTAGTATAGCTGGTGAGGTAAATTAACCACGCTTTCCACGAATTAAATTAACAACGAATGGACAAATCTGCGTTTTACTGCTGTTTTTTATGAACCGACCCTCATAATATTGTTGCTGTCTTGTGAATTTGCTCACTGTGTTGTCGCGTTGTAGTGCATGGTGCCATTATTAATGATCGCTACTATAGCCAGTAATACGTTTTTTGGTCAATCGTGTCACCAGGGAAATTTAAAATCAGGATAAGGGTATACTTACCAATCTGACTGTACTTACTGACCGTCGCGTTCCTATTTCGACTTTCTCTGGTGAAAACTCGGAGTGAGGGCTATTTGTTTCAATGCACAGCTATGATTATATTTAACCTCTTTTGGCGTTTTCATTGTTTTTTCATCCGCTAAATTCTTTGGCACAGATAGCCTAAGCTTTGTGTAATATGCTTGCCTATTGTTTTCTTGTCTATTTGTGCACTGCTGTGTGCTCTAGTTGGGCTCATGAAATTCTTGCTAGTACAGTTAAAATTCTACTGCTTTATAAAAAGTTTTTCCTGTAGATAATCCTACATGATATTACGTGGGGAGATAACGGATTCGGGGGCGGGGGAGTGTGTGAGCCACGGGATGGGAGGTGTGGAGCAATTTTTCCGCTTACATATTTTTTTGCTTCGGGAGCCACCGATTTTGCCGTCGTGAACTGCCTTCCAAAAATTCTGGGGGTGGGGGTGAAAACCCCTCAACCCCTCCCCACGCTAATGTAAGGTTAAACCTCCCAAACCCTTACGCCCATGTACGAAGAGCATGGTTGCAGAAACCTGACATAAGTCTTTCTGCATGGTGGTTGGGTTTCATAAAAGGTGTTTAACTTTAGACTCGGTGTGAAACGCTATGTTAGTATGAATTAGATCATCATAATAAAACATTATATGTTTATTTCATACGATCACGTTTTCGACCTAGACCGAGTCTAAGGTTAACGCGCTTTATGATAAATTTCACCCATTAAGTCTGATCATTACTGATAAAGAATGTTTTGCCAAAGCCGTTGGGCTTAGAGAGGCGATGTTTCGGCTGTGTTTGTGTGGTTTGTCGTTCTCATGAAATGGTAATGTCGCAATTGTGGTTTGGATTAAGTACATTTTCGTTTGTTTTCAATGTTCCAAATATTTTCAACCAAACTTGAGTCTTCATGAATTTATGATAGAATCATACTCGTTATTCTTATAGAGACATTTTACAGTTGGTAGCATAAATTCACCTTGTTGTCGGTATTATGCGTTATTGGGCAAGTTTAGTACATTGTTCATACATATTTTTAAAACCAAGCGAGTGTAATGCATCCAATTGATAAACAGATAAATTTGAGCCAAATGGTACACATTTTGATTGGTAATATCTCTAGTTTTTATTTCTCTAGTGGGAAGCAGACTGATTTATACTTAATTTATTGCGAGGTAACCACTGTTTTGCTGTTTGTCGGTCAATCGATTTATATATTTATGTTTGTACGAAAAGGGTCTGACTTTTGTGTTCAATAACACAGAAAAAATCTATAATTTTTTAAAAATTTGAATGTGCGTAAATTATTGTAAAGTTTATGGAATATTAACCTAATTTGAGCTGAAGTCGATCCTTGCTTTTTATTTACTGTGACCGCCGCCAGTGCTAAAGGTTGTGTCGAGATTCAGTAGCAAGAGTACTTGACGGGATAGAAGCGGCCGAGTTTTATGAAACGCGAGCCACCCGGAGCCCGGCACGTACTCTTGATAGCAGTATGTGCGTTCATTGCACACTTTACGGTCATATCAGAATTGTTTTTGATGAGTTTTTGTTTGTACCTATTGTTTTTTGTTTTACAGAATTTTGATATATGTTGCCTATTGTTTTGTTTTGTATGAATTTATATTTTTTCTATTTCGTTCTCATGTAATGTTCACGTCAGTTGTAGTTTCGTGTGTGAACGCGTTTAGTAAAGGTAGTTTATAAACTACGATGGGCTCTTTTGTTATATATATATATATATATATATATATATATATATATATATATATATATATATATATATATATATATATATATATCCCTGAGGGGTCGCCTAATAGGTAATTTGTTTGTATTGTTTATTGTCACGCGTTCAGGTTGATAGATTCTATGATTCGGTTAATGCAATCGCCTCAATTTTTTCAGGTTCCATTTTAAATTAAAATTAAAGCACCCGTCGAAAGACGTCTGACGCACAAAATTATAGGCGAGGCCTATGTATGTAGGATCAGAGATGTTACCGGAGCATCAACTCACTCTGGAAAGAACAAAAGCATACCTATCAAAATTAAGAAAAACGCGGCCTATTTCTGCAAATTGGTGTGCAGAGTCCATTAGCAGCATGTGTTTTTCTTACTCCCAGGATTTAGATAGACTGTGTAATGCAGTCCGGACAGAGTCTTTATGTAGTTCGGTATGTGAAACAATGTAAATCCAAGTAATTGTGTTCTAAACAATTTTTTAAATTAGATAAATTTGTATTGCTATGAGCGTTATAAAAAGCAAGCGTGAGAGAATACGATCTTGCTAGATAATTATTCCGACCTGATTAATTTCACAGATATATATATATATATATATATATATATATATATATATATATATATATATATATATATATATATATATATATATATATATATATATATATATATATATATAATATGCTCTCTCGTGAAAGTTTGTATAAGGTCGACGGTAATTGCACGATAAAATGTTAGTTTATCGGATTTGGTTATTGTTATAAGACGTGATTTTACCGACTTCATTGAGACACGAGACCCAAAAAAGAGCCCAAGCCCGCACAGCAGAGCGTGAATAGCAAAACCTATACTACACAATCATGGTCAATGCTATGCTAATGCACCCAGAATAAAATAGGTAAACCGTACCCAAACTTCAGACCTGAACTTTGACAGCAGTTTATTACTGGCTGGGAAAACTCTAGGCGTCGAACCGCAATACCCTGTTTACGTACCTTGGTTTGGTAGGCAGCCCATGCATATCATAGGCCACGTATAATGGCAGTTGCTAATGGTGGCTTTAAAATTTTGAGAGTTTTTGTCCGGAAGTTTTATCTATGAAAGTTTTTTCAAAACTGTATGACTATGGAGTTTGAATGTGACCAGCAGTAACCATAAGCCACATAAGGCACGAGAACAGAGACGAGTATGACCATCTATTCCTATTATACATGGTTATAATCAGCCATGACGATATGTCAGCAAAACTAGACGTTTCGCGTTTTTAGTAGAACGGGTTTGCATGCTAGGCCTTAAAAATCAAGCCATATATGTACGTTTTGAATCAGTGCAACACTAGTGAAGACAGTGGCTACAAATTGGAGACCAAGCTGTGATTGCCACAATAGTGACCGAAAGCTATTATGTGGGTATTGCGACAAACAGTGAGTGAACCCGCCCCTAAATGATTTCACGCCACATGTCGGAATTTTCCCCTTTTAGGCGCCTGCTTGTTCTTCCTTAAAACTGATTTATGGTGGACTGCACCAAATCAGATTAACTTAAGTCTGAGCTTGAGCTAAACTCCAGCTAAATATATTTAGTTAAATCGCAGTTAAACCTCAGCTAATCCTCAGTTACAACTGAAATTTAAGCGCCAACTGCGCTAATCCGATTTGGTGCAGTGCATTTAAATAGATTTAAGAAATTTAAGCCTGAGCTAAATCTATTTAGGATAATCGTCAGTTAATCGGATTTGGTGCAGTCCAGCCTTAGTCGGAGTTGGCCAGAATACATACAGCGATCTCCACTACTAATAGACACAAGTACAAAAGTGCAAACAGTATGAAAGCGCAAAATTGGCACTTTAGTAGTTACTTAAATAAGCAGTGTTCACCAGGTAATTTTTGTTCCTTGTTCGCAGCGTTAAACGCTGCTGAGCAGGCGGCATAGCCTGTATGTTTTGTGTGTGTTCTCAGCCTGGGAGTTGGCTGCTGATTTTTGTCTGCGTATATGCACAAAAATCAATAATCGATGTAGAGTGTTGTAGTGTACTTTTTCAGCCTCGGCACCGTAATGTTTCACCAGCAGTATATAAGAGCCCCTGGATAACACTGTTTATCGCTTCTTAGAGCTGATGTGCTCAGCTCAGATCAAAGCGTAATTTGGGCCGAATGGCTCGCTGCAGCGGGATGCTTAACATCCTGCAGCACTTTTTTGTAAATGTACGTACATACGTAGGTAGTAGGGTAAGTACCTAAGTTACGCAATGTAGTGTACAGCAGGGGAATAGATACAATTCAATTAAACTTGACAGGTAGACACCGGGGAAGGAACATTGCCCCTTTTGGGGCCAACTTGTTTATCACTGTTGGAAGTCGTTTTTATGTTTTTATGTTATACGCTGGTTTCTCTATTTCACTTTGCATTACAGACTTTTGGAAAAATGTCAGCATAATGAACCCTCTGCAAAAATAGCTCACTAGGATACCTACATCCAGTGCCTAACCTAACATATTTGGTGAACTTTAGGTATTGCTTAAATTTGCACGTAGGCATGTCTATTTTTCCTGTTGTGCCACAGCACAACAGGTCTTTAGTTTTGATTTTGGAGATTTACATGGCTTAGACTGGATTGTATTGTCAGTACGTTCGTTTAGTGCACATTCCTCAAGAAATTGGCGTGCGTCACATTTGCATCAACAGTAACATTCCACAGTCTTAGTGTGCGTTTGTTTTACACTATGCGTCAGTTTTTAGTGGCGGGCGTCACATAACGTCACTAAGGTAACTGCCATCAACACAATTTGATTGTAATTAAATCCATATCCTGAGAACTTGAATAAAACTACCTATTTGAATGTGAATAAATTGTTGACTGACTTTTAATTTTACATTTTTTCCGGAAATAGCTTCAACTGTTCTGTGTACAGTGTTAAATAAATTTTAGTGACGCACAGGTCGTTGGGTGACAGTTTTCAATCAAAACGGCACGGCTGTCAAATGTGTGAAACCGTTTCGGCAATTTTTAGCAGCATGGGTCATGTTCATAATAGCTCGTGCCACTAGCATTAAAAAAAGTAATGTCGGAAAAATTTCCCCGCTGCACAACAGGTTTTAACTGACCTATGGCCAGTTTACTTGAAAATTCAGACTTCATACTTACTGAAGGTTTTGCCGCAGACTGGGCTTGTTTTAGTTTTTCCTATGATTTGTTTCTTGGTACAAACCATCCACTTACACAAACGTGTTGACGCTTGAAAAATCTTGGTTAAACTAAACTGACCAGACATGACACGGAGCAGACACGTCATATGTACAATGAATAGGTAATTATGCAAGTTAGGTTAGTCAAACTTTCGCGGATAAGAGCGATGAATAGGTAAGTATACTTTATAGCACGATCAAGCGGGATCCCCGATCTCACTTAAAATTAAGAAGTTTAACATTCTTTTAAACTTTTTGTTTGTGTTTTCACGGACGATATTAAAAAATAGCGCATATAGCAAAACGATAGCGCGTCAAAGTGCTATAAAGCGGGGAGGGGGGGAGAGGGGGGGTGGTACCTGTCGTAGCGTATATAGCGCAAATAGCGCCTAGGGGTGGGAGGGGTAAAATCTCGTGCTCGTGCACGCTTACACGCGACATCTACCATCAAGCGTGCTCTCGTGTATTTGTATGCACGCTGTGCGAGAGAAACCCTCGTGCGTGGCACTCGTGCGCTGAGCAATTTTGTACCGTCACATTAGCTTAAATTATGCAGTAATCTCCAACGTGAATAAGTTTCTGCATTTTGCATAAACCATTTACTACTGGTAGTTATTAGTACTGGTAAGGCATCCGACTAGTAATTAGTTTTATGTAGGTTTGATTCTCACTAGAACATTTTTTCTGCCATTTTTTTAAAAAATTTAACGACATTATGATTGTCGTTATCATCCGATGAAGGTGTGGCCTACTGGTTTCGGGGACAGCGTCTGACTACCATTCATGAGATTCGTGGGTTCGGTTCCCACCAGCTCTATTTTTTCGCATTTTTGCTGGATTTAAGTTTCAAGTCATAGATTATATCTTATGCTCTCACTAGCCGTCATACAATTAGTACTTTATCGATCGAGCCTAATCTCGTGTACCTACATCTGAATGCGCGCGTGTGGTTGTCCTAAACGGTCGGTTGGGTAGGCTGTGTCCCCATTGTGTTCCTTCTGTGTCCCTACTGTGTATTCCTGCATCCATGCTTTGTCCCCGTGTATTATTTCTACACCAATAAACCCATTTACTTTCTGTTGAGCTTTGTCTCTCGACTGCCCTAGCTCGTAGTCAGGTAGGCGACTGATCACCTCTCTGCTCGGACCTGTTCAAGCTCACCGCTTGATTTCACACTTGTATTTGTGAGGTGCACCTTTTTTTTTAGATAAACCAATAAACATTATCGTTTGTATTGGTTTATACAATTGTATAAGAATGTTTTAGGCAATCGTCACAATGTATGGGACGGTCACGTATATTCAGATAATTACAATATTCTTCAGTTTGTTTATCGTGGAGGGCATTGTGCAGATTGGTGGAAATTTGCTAATTGTGATTGCTTTTGCTACTGCTAAGGAGCTGCGGAAAAAAGAATATTACTTGCCATTCGCGTTGGCTATTGCGGATGGAATTTACGGCGTGGCTATGACAATAGCGGGCACTTTCCGACTAAATTTGATTCAATTAGGGGCCGCCAAAAAAGTTGTGCGTCCACTAACTTGCATGCTGAACCCTTTTGTGTCATTGTTTTTGATAGGTCACGTTGCTATGCCAGCAATCCTGCTCTTAATTTCCATTGACAGGTTTATTGCTTGTACTAGTATTGCCGCTTACAAAAAAATCACTGGCACTAAAATTGCCATTTGTTGTGTGATGTCATACATTATGGCTTTCACGTACACTGGTGCAGCTATGGTAGCCACTTTCACTCAGCTACATCTCAACAACAGTACTGTCATAAACAGAATGTGTGGGGTGCCTGCGGTGATTACGTACGAGTTTTACACTTTCTTGCACTCATATCAAATCGTTGTATCTGCTCTGAGTGTTGTTATATACTGTTTTGCGTTGTTAAGTTTATATCATTTCAATTTCGACAAAAATTTAACTGAGGTTCTTCGCAAAAACAAGGAAAGGCAACTAAAGGTTACAAAAACGTTGTCCGTTGTGATTTTGTTCACGTTCATTTTGTATGTCATTCCTATGACCAGCATGCTTTTTCGGCAACACATTCCTCAGAAATTTCGCCGAATTTTCGCGATATCCAGCACTATGACAGCCAGCGCGAATTCGGCGGTCAATATTTTTGTTTATTATATAAAAAAGCAAGAATTTCGTTCTGTAATTTTGAAAAATTTTAAACTCGATAAAAATAAAAATGGCACGGATGTCAACAGCAAGTCAAAAACAACAGAAGTGAAAGAAATTGACGCCAAAACATCGCGACAAAAATGTAGTAATAACTTTTCACAAAAGTAATAATTTTAAACGGATAACATGAAAACGGGTCGGACAAATTTTCAGGTCTGGTCGGGTCGGTTGGAGGCCTCGAGACCCGAAATTATTTTTTCGGGTCAAAATCATCACGTCGGTTTAACTTTTTTACTTTTAATATACCTAAAATTTGTGATTTTTTTTAACTTTTTTTTTAAATTTTTCATCATTATTTGTAGACTTCAGAAAAGTTTTGCGGCTACAATACCGCTCAGAATCAACGACCTACTGATGCCGGCTTCGGCATCAATTTTTGGGGCATCGACGCCGGCATCATTTTCTTCTGGCATCACTGATGCCGAACTCACTGAGGCCACGCAGGCATCAGTGACGTCAAATGTTCGGCTAGCTGGGCAGCGTGGGAACGTTACTTGTGGTTAAGCCTACCCTATGGTTCTCACTTAGCTAGCTTTACTACCTCATATTACTACGGCTAAAAATGCATTTTGACCGGCATTTCGCCTTGGCCGAGCGTGCTGCGTGTGTGTATATTTGTTTGTCAGGCAGTCGGTGTCGGACAGCAGTGACCTGCTGACCTTTCTACACTGACCACATGTAGACGTAGGCATGCAGGCGGGGGCACGAAGGATAATGTATTCTTCACTAAAGGATTCTGGCTGTATTCGTTCAAACTTGATTTTGTTAGGTTTTCCTTGTCGCATAACACAATTTAAATGTAAAATAATGTCTTAAATTATTCAATAACCAATTCCACCAGGGCACCCGGCCCCCCAGCCCGCTACAATTTTAGGGTGCAGTTTTAATAATTTTCGAAGAAGAAGATAGCTGAGCAACATATAAAATTGAGAAAAGCAGAGAAGAAAATAATTGACACCCAATACTGTTCAAATTTTCTAATTTGTTAAAAACTTGAAATGTTATTAAAATTGTTGAAAAATTTGTTTGTTTCATTTATGATAAGAAGTTGAATCACAGGTACATAGGTAAGATGCATTTAATTTCTCACCTTTATTCTATCATTAGTATTATCCTTAGCACTTATGAAGCTATTGTACTTATGAAACTTATCGTAATATGTCAGTTCAATCAATTTTAGAACTAAGTTAACTAAATTAACTAAAGTCCACTGTCTCAATGTGTTAATCAAGTCTTAACTTTTCTTGTGTCGCTAGCTTTCTTTCCAGTTTTCTTTCAAAATGTATCAAAACTGCACCCTAAAATTGTAGCGGGCTGGGGGGGGTGCCCTGGTGGAATTGATTATTGAATAATTTAAGACATTATTTTACATTTAAATTGTGTTATGCGACAAGGAAAACCTAACAAAATCAAGTTTGAACGAATACAGCCAGAATCCTTTAGTGAAGAATACATTATCCTTCGTGCCCCCGCCTGCATGCCTGCGTCTACATGTGGTCAGTGTAGAAAGGTCAGCAGGTCACTGCTGCCCGACACCGACTGCCTGACAAACAAATATACACACACGCAGCACGCTTGGCCAAGGCGAAATGCCGGTCAAAATGCATTTTTAGCCGTAGTAATATGAGGTAGTAAAGCTAGCTAAGTGAGAACCATAGGGTAGGCTTAACCACAAGTAACGTTCCCACGCTGCCCAGCTAGCCGAACATTTGACGTCACTGATGCCTGCGTGGCCTCAGTGAGTTTGGCATCAGTGATGCCAGAAGAAAATGATGCCGGCTTCGATGCCCCAAAAAGTGATGCCGAAGCCGGCATCAGTAGGTCGTTGATTCTGAGCGGTACTGTAGTTTCACACAAAAACCAGCTAAAATACAGTTTCATAATTTTTTTGCATTTTTTGAGCATACATTATTTGAATTGAAGCATATATCTTTGGCTCCCGAACAGATGAAATAATGCAACTGAAAAACGGATACGGGTCGGGTCAGAAACCAAACTAAAGTCTTACCAACAAGCTCAATCTGCGGGAAAAGCATTCAGTAAGCGTCAAACATCTACTTTTAAGCACATTGGTCAGAGGCCATCGTAAACCTGTTGAGCCAGCTACAGTTTAAGTTCCTTAACAAGCACTTCTGTTGACGAGCGCACATAATTCGACGTGACCACAATAAAGTATTATTTTACCGTATCGGTAAAATTAGGCGCGGCACGCACCAAAATTTTTCGTCAGTGCCGACTAATTAGTTTTTCATTTTAAATCGATTCTGAATGAGTCTGAAAATCTGTTCGTCGATTACGTTTTACGTATGTGTAAGTACATACAATTTAAAAATTGACCGGTGAAGTACCTAGAATTGATTTTTATTACATGCAAAGAACCACAAATTCAAGACATTATTCTACTTCCAAAGTCTGAAAAAAATTGCAAAAATTTTAGAGCTGATGGGAATCGAACCCCCTATCCTGTGTTTTGCAGTCACACACCTTAACCGTTAGGCTACAGCTCCGTTGGATGATTCGATGAAAATCGTAGAACTAAATGTTTTGTTAAAAGCATCACGAAAGAACTGCCTCGAAAGTGATTCAAAAGAATCGATATTGCAGATCATCGATTTTTCATCTGCCATTTTCATTTGCTATGGAGAGACACGCACACACACATACACACACACAACGTACGCGCTGCGAGTTACTCACAAGTCACAGCTGGTCATTCCAGCAGGCTGCAGTGATGCACTTAAACTGAGCATGATTTACCTACATGCATTTTCAGTTTCAGTGCATTAACTGAAATTAGTATGCACGGCCGCTGAGGCGGCCGCGCAAAAAGCGCATCTTAGATCTTAAACAGCAATTTAAACTGCAACATCTGAGTCAAGTTTCGGCAATTAAAGTGATTTGATAAGTTATAGGTAATGTAGCTTAATAATAGATGATGTTCAATGTTTCGGCAATTAAAGTGATTTGATAAGTTATAGGTAATGTAGCTTAATAATAGATGATGTTCAATAACTAAAACTGATGTTTACTGATAGAATGATTACGTGTAATAAAGCATCATCACCTAAAGCATGTGTGTGCCCACTGCCCAGCATGGTCGAGTGGCAAGTTTGGTAGGTTGGCTGTGTTAACCATGGTATAGCAGGTTTGATTCCGAGTAGACCACTTTTTGTCAGCCTTTTGCATTTTCAAATTACGCTCTCAACACGTATAGCACGGTCAAGCGTGCTCTCATGTATTTGTACGCACGCTGTGCCAGGGAGACGCCGAGTGCGTGGCACCGCACGACTGCACGAGTGCCTCGCACGAGGGTTTCCCTGCTCGCGCGCATTCAGATGTATGAAAACAGGCTCGATCGTGCTGTACAGTACTTGTATGACGACTTAAAATCTAGATATGACTTAAAAATTAAATCAAAGAAATTGCAAAAAAGCCAGAGCTGTTGGGAATCGAACGCACGAACTTCTGATCGCTAGTGAGACGCCTTTTATTAACCACTAGGCCACAGCTCCATAGGTTGATAATGCTAAAACTAGTGCTAAGTTTGTACAAAAAACGTTAACTTATTTACGTAATAAATTACTGCATAATTCTATCAAGCTACAGATTATAAGGCTATGCCTTGTTAATTATTTTATGTCACAGACATATATATACAATCATTCCAATGCTTAGCTTCATCACTATGATTACATGTCAACAATTTTCTTGATTAGACAACTTTTAGTCAAGTGAGTGTGAGCAGTGGTGGCTCAGTAGGTAAGATGTTTTGAATTATAATTTGTTTGTTTTTATGGCGTTTCTTCGATTCCCGGGTTTCTGAGTTTTTAAGTATTTAGCGTGCCGTACAAGTGCCGTGCGCTACAAGTACTGTGGGTTGGCTTTGGGGGGGGGGTTTGGGTTGGTGGGGGGGTCCGGGACAATAAGCGAAAGTACAGAGAGCGTAAGCTGATTTGTCGGGCCAGCTGCCAGCAAATTATACAAGCCCTCTGGACCCAACTTCTTTAAAAAACCATTTCACGGTAGACTTCGCAGCAATACGTAACTGAACGAAGTAGATGCACATATAACGTATTGCTCATTAGGTAATATCTACATCCCCATAACAAGTCAAATGAAAAATTCAATCAGATTTCTTCTGGCTAATACAAAATCAAATAGGTAACATTTGATTCAATTCAAAAAGAAGTGCATTGAAGAAAAAATTGAAACTTGTGGGCAAAAACTGAAAGCTGGGTGTAGATCAGTGAGCACTAACCGTTGGGTATATTTGAAATATGATTTTGAATGAGCAGCTAAGAGTGCAGTGCTAAGTTCGCTACGGGGAGACACTTTTGCCCAAGGTAGGACACTTTTGCCCAAATAGTCAAAAGTGTCCGGGGGCACTTTTGACTAGAAAAAAGTGTCCGGGGAGACAATTTCCGCACAAGGCAAGGATGTCTGGGAAACACTTTTTTGCGGAGACACTTTTGCCCGTGACACCTGTTCTTACTTGTCGTTAAGAACATGGGTACTGTGATAAGAACAATTTTCTGTCAGTTGGATTGCGCAACTTTTTCGTACAATTGTCTTTTGTTTGATTTTTTGCCTCGAACTAGACTTTATCACAACTTCTAGCATGCAAAAATTTTGGCCATTTGGCCTTATAGAGTCGTAGATTTCTTGAGAACTACTGAAGTACAAAATGATAGAGTCTAGAATAAAGACCGTTCTGCTTCTGACATGTTTGTTTTCTAATAAAATGGGTAGGACACCGCAAATAAAAAAGTACTCTGTGTAGTTTATGCCATTCTTGTCGACTTACCTAAAATTGGTCTTACAAGTTTAACTGTATTATCTTCAGTTTTTAGCTTACATACATGTTCGGTTGAGGTTCGGAAGTTAAATCCGCCTACGCACCTTTTTCAGACATCAAATGTTTTTGTTATTTTCTTGAAATGGAATTTCATTGTAGGAGTTTTTACCTTAGTTACTATTAAATTATTTTGTTTTTCATATTGCATAACTACATATCGACTCTACAGTCTACACTATTGCTAATTCTTTATTAATGTTCTAACGTAATTCATTTATCATCTAACAATATTAATTGTAAAATATTGCAGCTATAATTCAGCTATAATTATTCTTCCTGACACGACTTGACAACCGTTAATTAATTTTAATGGAAACTAACGAAAAAAACTTTTAGTCCCAAAGGAAAATTAATATCATTTTAAAATCTACATAAAATAAAATTAAAAAACTCACATATTATATATATATATATATATATGTATTTATATATATATATATAAAATATATATATATATATATATATATATATATATATATATATATATATATATATATATATACATATATATATTCCTCCTTTTGCTATCACATTTGTCATGTTTTGGCAAACGAGTTTGTTTTTCATTATGAGTTATTATTTAATTTGGATTTTTTACTGTAATTTACTCATTTACAGTGAAAAATGGCTCATGCGCACGACAATTGAGACGGACAACTTATTTTGTCCCACTGTTTTTTTTGCCTTCTTTATGCGAAACTACCTGATTCAAGCCCACTTTTCAAGCTAAACAGGTGTTTAAAACGTTCCTTTGTCATTTTTTCTACCTATGGACATGCGGCTATAAGTTATAACCAATCTCCCGCAAACTGCCACAAACAGACAATCCTACGGACAAGTTTGAGCCACTTAAAAATGCCTGCTATCACGAGCTCTGTGGAAAAAAACAGTTATTTTGTCTCCAACAAAGTCTCCCTAACGAGCTAGCCGCTCGCAAAACATTTCCTGTAAACCGCCGCCCTATTTATAATAAATTCTGCTTTTCAATTAAACGCCACAGGCCACAGTTTTTCATTCATATAACTCCACCACTGTGGCATATAACTGGCCCAAAGCCGGGCCGTTATATGGGCTAAATTACTACTTAAACTGCGGCCAACCTTGATTAAGATTTCTTGTTTCTCGGTGGCTGGTTGTTTGGCTTTTTCGAGACAATTTCCTAACTGGTTCTGTTGCTATGGCAACACACCTCAACTACTGGAATTTGGCTGCTGACGGAAAATTTGTTTAACAAATGTTTGAATGATTCTATGGGATACTTCCGACTAGGAATAAACTCCTGTGAGATTCAGTTCAATTTTTATTGGCACATTTGAAAATGTCTAGAGAGAGCTTTGAGATACTGGTATCACTTTTTTATTATCCATCAAAAAAACCCGGAAGATACGATTTATATATAAGCAGAAAATTTAAAGGTGAATATACTGATAAACTTAGCTGGTTTAATCTGATGAATTTCTTTCAATTTCTGTTTTGATTATTGTATCAAAAAAGTTTCATTTTTTTGGCATTCTTGTATCATTTTTGCCTAATGGGTGCAGCCAACCAGTGCAAACCAGTATCCTCTGTACTAATCGTGCCTAATATGAAACCTACAGTCAAAACCTAATTGCCTGGATAGTCTGTTACACGCGGCTATGCTCATTATAGACGTCAGGCCGGTTCCCTTTTGTGCTCATTAGTTTGAAAACTAGCAGATTATTATGCCCGCGAAATTAGCCAACGCTCTTTGTGCTTCATCACACGCTTGTCAGCTTGGCTTGCCAACGATTGTACTTCTATGTATCATAATATGTATGATACCTTGTTATGCGGATGTAGATATTACCTAATGGCTAATATGGCCTTTTTTGCTGAGCTTTGTATAAAATAGATTATAAACTGAGAAGTGAGATCAGCGTAAAATAACAGTCTATTGTTTAAAAACTAAGGTATTTATTTTATTGTGGTATTTCAAGCGTAAATTGAGTCTTGTACTGAAACTATATTACTAAACTTCTAATAAAACTTAGGTAGTTTAGCTTTAATAAGTTTAGATAGAAAGAGGCACATTAGTTTGAGAGACAAAATATAGGCCCCGGTGGGAGTCGAACCCACGGTCTCTGGTTTACTAGACCAGCGCTTTGCCAACTAAGCTAGGAGGCCAGACAATCTTAGGTGCTTGCAGAATTTGTTTTTTCATAATTTCGTCTGTAGAAACAGAGTATAGACATGGGACTAAACCTATTTTAAAACGAAATGTTCGCATTTGGTGTTAAGCTTAGTTAATACTAATTTTGTAAATTAAGCCTAATGCAGATTTTGATAATAATATAAAGGTACAGCTAAAAATCACAGCTGATTTTGATTATATTATAATCATTATAAATACCAGATAATAACTTATGTATTGCTGTATTATATATTTCATATTCATATGCTTGCCGCATTAAGTGATTTTCTACATAATATACTGAACATTATCTATTCTATTGTCATTATCAATTATTGCGTAATTAGGTTGAATTAACAGTTATGTAATCACTCAAAAACGTTAGTTACTTAAGAACAATGAGCATTGAAAACTGTTAGTTCGTGGTTTTTATTATTTCTGAATAAATGTGTGATTATGATTTATATTCTTCGAGTCGTATTACAACTCTTCTTCCCATTCGTACTCTCGCTCACATCCAACAGTATCTGGTATATTTTCAATCATACTCCTCCCATTATGTACTCATGCTCACATCCAACAGTACCTGGTTATATTTTCTGTCATATTTTTCCCATTATGTACTCTTGCTGACTTCCAACTACAGTACATTGCAAAAAAGTTTCCAATTTGGTTACCCCAAAAAGGACGAAGGTTTGTCCAAACGGACCAAGGGTTTTATATGCCATATGTACATATATCTTGTCTATTTTCAGCACTTGTGTGGCAGCATGAATTCCTCTGCGTCTAGCCAATTGGCCCTGGAGCCCTTGTTCGGCCTTGGTCACGTGCTGGTCGCTGGCCTCAGCCTCACGGGCATCATCTCCAACAGCATCCTCTTGCACTTCCTTCGCCGGACTTCCATTGTCGACACCAATGTCAAATTTATATTGAGTCATCTGGGTTAGTATATTCAAGATTACATAATAGGGAAGAGTGTGACACTTAATCGGTCGGTAGTTAGGATAAGGAAGAGTGGCTTACTCTTCCCTATTCATGTGCTCTTGATACAATGATTATTTGTTTAAACAGATCTGATCTACGGTCGATTCCTGCATACAGTCCGTATGTCTGGGTAGGCCTCGTTTTCATGTATCACCGACTGAATAACACAATACCCCCCTTATTGCACGTAAGTGGAAACTAGGGACCCTGTAGCTCTTTGCACCTCCCCCCGGTCAAGTCAGGCTATCGCCAACTTCATAATCGCTGCGATAGCCCCGAAGTTGTAGTAGAAACATAATATATCCGTCGCTGTGGCTATAGCCGCTTATATTGGACGACAGTCAGGCAAAGTGCAGCTATCGCCAGTTTTAGTAGGAGTATATATTGAGTTGGTGATACATGAAAATGTCTGTTCAGACGGCAAAATTACAAAAAAATCGCAATGCAAGTTGATCTTTGTTTGTTTATTAGTTTCGAAACT
>JASANF010007233.1:0-12090 GCA_030248245.1 Trissonchulus sp. WLG1_4 | reverse complement strand
AATTGGGGCTCTAGCAGGGTTCTTGACGAAACATACAGCCCCGGATTCGTGTTCAGGCGATCGAATTAGTAACAAAAGTAATCAAATATACCGGGTGCTTTTGGTGACTGACTAATTGCTGGAACTGTAAGCTTCTCTGTCGGCTGACTTTCGTTGTTTTCCTCTGAAAATAAAACTAATGGGCACTGAAGCTGAATACTGAACAAGCCAAAATTCACGACGAAATTACAAGGACACATGTCATTCTAATACAAAAACAGCCTCTATCAATAGTTCCATTCAAAATTTAAAAAATAAAAAACAAAAGATCTAAAATTCCAAAAAATTTTCAGCTGTCATCGGAGAAATCCAATGCTGTGCATCAAAATGTGGTCATAATCCTTCTGTTTTGCAATCCCCTGTCAACAATAAACGCACTTGCAACAGAGCAGCCGAATGAGACAGCCGATAAGAATCAAGAGAACTACAAAGCAGGATATTGAAATGGCCAAAATCTGCCACAGAGGTAGGGCAAGAGCCGAAGATAAGACAACGCTTCACAGATTCATCTTTAAATGTGAAAACTTTATACATTAGATAACTTATTTACAGTTAACTATCGTTCCATTGGATTTCTAAATACACCGATTTTAATTTAAGTAAAGGCTCGTTTAAAGTCAATAGTATTCAATTCAAGGAACCTACTAACGTAAGTTAGCTACGGAAACGTCATCTTACGACACAAAGTATTATTCAATTCTTCACACCATGTATAGACATTTTTAAATCACACTAAATTGGTCTTAAAAAAAGTAGGATGGCATTTTGCAATAAAACTTACTTCGTTGTTTAAAAACTTATAACCGACCTCTATTTGAAAGCTGTAGACAAAGAAGATGTCATTAAAGATTACAAAAAACATACAGAATAATATTTATCTAAAAATAAACCGATACTTGTTTTACTGAAAGTATAAAAATGGGAAAATTTGCCCGAAGTGTTCATTTAGCCAGGTCCCATTGGGCGGCGTTAATTAAAAATAGCCACTGGCACTAAGTTTAAAACTTTGCCACCCAGCGAATCATCCAATAAGATTCCAGATTTGTTGTCATTCAGAATGGCAATAGTCTCATTAAGTAGATTTTCAGCCAATGAGCTCATAGCTGGCTGGTTGTTTAGGCTAAATCACGTTGACAGCGAATGGAAGCAAACGCAGCTTCATCTTTTACAAACCCATGCGCTAAAAAATGGCAAAGCCTGATTAATACTTGGACGTACAAAAGCTATTTTTTAATTTTTATATGAAGATTTATCTGTTTTTATATATTGACACACATAGTGGCGGATTCAGGTAAAAAATTGGGGCAGGCGGCCTGGTTTCTAAAATTTTTAGCCAAATTTAGTTTTCAACAAAAAGGTTTTTAGCCGTATGATAAAAAACCAAAAGCGAAACTGTTGCGCACTATTTTACATCGAAAACTCTACAATAATTGCCGCACCTCCGCCCCCCTAAATCCGCTTCTGAAGTCTGAACATATTATTTCAGCTCATATAAAAAATTCTTTAAATATATATGAGACAAGTGTAAGTAAACACCTTGAGTGATGTTTCATAGACGGATTCAGCTAAATTGGCTGACACGAGCTCATACCCGACAGCTTATATAACCAACTTACTGAGCATTCATTTTCTTGCTCAAAAAATTTGTAATCTCGAAAACGTTAAAATAGACTAAAGTAAACTGTTTACTACAAAATATAATCACCAACTACAAAAAATACCTATTTAGAAGCAAGAAATATTCAGCCAGTCGGAATCAACAAGTTACTTTGGTTAATGACTGGACAAAACCAGTCACTGTCACATCTATTACTTCTTAATGGAATAGCTTCACCGGATCTAAAAAACCTTTTTCCGGGGCACTTTTTATTTGCAGTATATGTAGTTTGTTTTAGCTCAATAAAGCTGTATCTCACTGTTTTGGGCGTCGGGGAGGTTCCATAGCTGACCATTAAGTTCAAAACTTCAAAAAAGAAGCTAAAAATACCTGCAGTACAGATAGCAGTCCGTAAAAAAATGGAATCACCAATGTGGAGGGGTGGACCAAAAAAGTTGGAATAGGGACCAATGAGGGTCCAGGAAGAAATGCCAGGATCTAACATCAAAAAACTATTTTGAAAAATTTTGTACTTAAGGAGACTTCAGTGGCACACAGAGGCTGTTGCCGATTAAACGGACTAGATTTGTTCCGGTCCAAGTTTCGGATCAATGTTAATATATTAATAATTAACATAATAATTACATAACATAATTTAATTAACATAAATTAATCAACTGTTTCCTAAACTAAAAATAGGAAAAAGTATTTAACAAGTCCACTCATACACTGTAGCCAAATACTTTCACCAATCAAATAGTCAATAATTAGTTATTAGCGGTTCATTAAAAACATCAGAATCAAATAAACGAAAAAATATAAAATTTATTGCGCATTAAAAAGACTCAACATTGTTACAAGCATTGGAGGGAGAAATGTAAATCCTTTATTCCGTTACGGATAATCACACTGCAAACTATATAACAAACAAAACATATTCTTAGTCGCCTCACAAAGCAATTAGAGCACCTGGTATATATCTATCAAAATTTAGTACTGTAAGCAGAAATTGTCCTTATTTTTTAACTGAGAAAAACAGGTAAAAAGACTGTGAAAGTGTGAAACCAAACTATTACCTTGAAATTAAAACAATACTAGTGCACAAAAACTCGCTGCAGTTGCAATGCAACAGTTCAAGAGATTCAAGAGACAATCAAAATCACAAGTGAAATATCAGCTCGTTTGTATGCGGGCATGAAGATACTTGTGAAATTCGGTAAGGTAATTTTTTAGCCTCCAGTTTAGTCTTGGCCGAAATCTTTGAAAGTTTCCTACAATTTATTGGTATATTTTTGTCCTGAGATCAGAAAGAATCCAAACGTGCGTTTCAAAGTCGTGTGTCTCCATCTTCTGAAAATGTTTCAACAGCACAAAACGGTCATTTAACAAGTTAAAAAAAGCTTTGCCAATAATTGACACCCTTCTGGACCCTAGCTTGGCCGCCGCGGACATGCTGCGACCATATCTCCCGAAAAAGGCCACAACTGTGGGGGGGTACCCCCTACACAAACGAAGGCATAGCCCTCAACTGTGGGGGGGACCCCCCACGAATCAGACCATAGGTCTCACGCCCAATCTTGAATCTACGGAGACTACAAAAATGTGAAAAAATCTAAACAGATAAAACTTCAATACCAACTGTAACAGTTTTTTATGAGCAAACTATAGCCATTTCCGCAGCGAATATATCTTTCTTACGCATTGTCTACACATATGATTATATTATGCAATCATGGCTGAGCTCTGAAAACTAATTGGCTTTAAAGGGTTGTGTGAAAATAATGAACTAACCACATTAGCTCAGATAGTTGCATACAAAAAGTGCAATTATTTCAATCACTGCTAATTGAATTCACCACTAGCCGTCTGGCAATTATCAGACTGTAATGTTTGAAAACGGTAACGACTTAAGGTGGTAGTTCCAGAATCGCAGTATTTTTACATATTATTTTCAAAGCTTCTTTCCACAACAATTACTAAAGGAGGAAGAAAATGATTTGTTTGAAACAAAGCCCAAAACTGTATCATTTTTAATCATTGACAAAATCACAAGGTAATAAAGAAAAAACGTCTGACACATACTGGAGCGCCTATTGAACATGAAACGACTATTAATGGGAGCAATACAATACAATTTAATACTGGAGACTCGCAAACAAATAGGATTCTTGTCATAAAGACTGGGTTTGTGCAGATTCTCAAAACCAGAATCCAACGTCAGGTAAACCATTAAAATTCCCCCAACAAAAGCACCCAGTCAAGTGGCAATTTTTGCATGAAAAAAGTTTTGTACACGTCTAGTTCGCGAAGAAACGAATTATCTAAAAAGAATTTCTCAATTCTTCACCAAATTTATCACCTTTCAATGTCCCTTTGTTCTTAAGGACAAACTTGGCCTTTATTCCGAAAAAAAACATGTCAAGTCAGCTGGTCTCATGTAGTTGGGGGGGATGGAAGGGAAGACCCCCCCGCCCAAAATTCGGTCCCGGGGGAGGGAGGGGGGGTCAAGCCAAGAGGAAAAAAGGGGGGAGGGTACCGACGGGAGTAAGCTTTTGGTCACAATTGGAAAAAAATCGGCATTTTTTGTGAAATTTAAGCGATTTTTACCAAAATTTTTGCCAAACATTGTCAAAATCGGTGTTTTTTGGTCGAAAATGGTAAAAATTGCGTCACTTTTGGAAAGGGGGGTCAAAAATTAGTTGACGCAGGGGAGTGGGTCCTACCAAGGGTGGGAGGGGTACCCAAAATTTTGGTGCTGTTGCATGCATGGCTGGTCTGAAGGCTGAATAAGCCATCGCTTTGTGACAAGACTCCTGAATCCCAAGAAATGAGTGAACACGAGTTGTACGACACCAGAATTAGATCACAATGAAAGCACGGTACACAAAAATACAATAGAATTATACAATACAAATAAATAGAAAAAAACTAGAAATCTCTCAGTATACACCTATACAGCAATGAAGCACATGTGTTGTGGTGCTAGCCTGTTGACAGTTTTCCATATTCCATTGGTTTACGGTTTTATTCCTTAGTAGTACATTTTTATGGTTAAGAATTATGTGCGTTCGGCCGGCTTAATTTTTCAAAATACTGATATTTAGTTTCTGAAAAATACACATTATGCTATAAAGCCTATAAAGCCAAACAACTTCTTGAAAATACAAAACAACAAAAAACAAAAAATAGAAGCAAAAAACATCCTAAAGTCCGAACAAAAAATGTAATGATTCGTAGCTTCTGCTATAATCGCACAGTAATCTATTTTTTATTAGAGTTCTGCAGTTTTTTGGTCAGACTTTATGGCTAGATTCACGGAAGGCAATTAACGTTAGACTCAGTCTAAAACCGTTTTTTATCATACCAGAGCATCACAACAGCCAGAGTCTACGTAAACACCTTGGCCGACATTTTCAAAAAATATTTAACTGGCACTAAGTCGAACTTAAAATTAAACACGATAGAAAAAAATACGTGCACACGTTTTAAAAACGATGCTCTGTATAATTCCATAAGGTCTCGAATAGTTCAAAGTTAAACACCTTTTGTGAATCTTGGCTTTTTGTGGGCCTTTTCAGAAATTATTTTATATTAACCGGCTTAAATTAAATGGATCAACTTCAGTAAATGGATCAACTTCAGTAAATGGATCAACTTCAGTAACTCAACATAAGATTGGCAAAAGTTTATCAAACTTTATCGTCTTATGAAATTAAGTTAGTCCTGCCCGTCCTATATTCAGTTATGAAGGTAATCTAGTTAATATTAATTTGTGAAAAGGCCCTGTGCAATTCCAGCAAAATGCACTACATAAGTAGCCATTGAGCTATAGCTAGCTAGCTGCCTTATCAGCATGAACCACCAGCCCCAGGATCGTGTGCAGCATATTGGGCGTATAGTCCTGATAGTGAAGTTGTTTTCCAGATTTCGCGTCCCAGACACAAAGGCGCCAACAGTCCGACTCAGCCCGACTTTTCTCAGGCAACTGTTTGCGATAAAGTAGGGTTTTCAGCAGTTGCTGGTCGTTCTCCTGTGGTTGGGTTGGCTCAAGGCTAAGCAGACGATTGCGATCCAAGTAAAGCTGTAGAGCTGCCAGGCCTGTGGATAGTCCTGAAAATGTGAAAAAAGGTAGCCAGTTTTACTAAATCAGGCTACCGGCAGTACTGGACTATAATATTACACTTCTCGAGATAAAACCCACAAGTATTAAGCCTTGTCAGCCATTACTCATAAAGTTCTTGTACAAGGTGTTAATAAAATATTCTGCTTTTTATAAATTTTCTTTTTCCATTCATATTCACAGAACCTCATCAATTTTAACGTCTATAATTTAAGAAATCCATACCGCTTTAACAAAGTTTATCCTTGGCTTTAAATGAGTAAAGTTACCCAATAGTGCCCGAAAGTATGATCAGCGGTATCGGCCATCAGACTCGACTAGACTATTTAAAAAAACAACCCGTATCCGACGGTATCGTAGACAGAATTTTATTTTCTATTTCGTCAAAAGCGCTGCGAAATAAACCTGCTAAATTTAAGAAAACTGACCAGTGGCCACGATACGCAAATTTTTGGACTTCCAGGAAGACCAGTGACGCACAAAGGAAGCCAGGCCTTTCACGCTCACGTTGCCGCAGGAATTGAAACAGATCTTGCTGATGAACGGGCAGCCTAAAATCAAGACAGAGCATGTAAGAAAAACAGGAAAGCCTTTGACCAGGAAAATGTTACTTTTAAAAATTCACGAATCGGGGGGACGAGGGTATATCTGAAGGTGGGAGGGGGGTAGGAGCCATACCAAAAAAGTATCACAAAAGTATAATTTCAAAATTTCGAATAAAAGTTATAATTTTAGTTAAAGTTAAGAAATTTGTGGAATTTAAGTTAAAGTTAAAGAACGGATGCTTCCATTTAAATTAAGTTAAAGTTAAAGTAAGATCCCTAACTTTTTTAGTTTTAGTTAAAGTTAAAGGTTAGCTTTTTTGCCCTAGTAGGAGCGAACATCTCAGCGGAAGCGGCCGGGTCAGTTTATTCTATTCTTTGAGAGGCGGGGAGGGGGGCAATCCCAAAACGCCTAATATGTGTCTGTAGTCTACAAATTTTCGCACCCTGCGCCAGAGTCTCAACGACCGCATCCGTGATTCCGTCACATCTGACTGCTCGAAACTCACGCAGATTGGCATAGAACCTGAAATAAGAAAACTATTGGTCTTTTTACAATTTTGCACCAATTTTATCCCTTTCATAACCAATTCATACACATTCCGTATTTCCTTGCATTATCTGCTTTACTTCTGCAATAAATTCACTGAGCCGAAATCGCGTCAACAAAAAAATAAAAAAAACCCGCCATTCAAGGAATCCCCATCAAAGTATCGTAAATTGAGCGCAACATACTATAACAATAGTACCATAACACCCAAAAACAACTATATACTTGATATTCTTTCATAAAGCTCTGCCAAACAAACATGTAACGGGGTCAAAATTTTGGGGACCCTCCCCCCCTGGTCGACCAAAAATACCCTAAATTTTGCCAAGTTTTGTAAAATTTTTCTAAAAAAGGTTAATTTTTCTAAATTTTGGGGACCCTCCCCCCCCTCCCGCTCGATTGTTTTTTTTTGGGGGGGGCCCCCCATCTCCCCCTTTCATACATGTATGCTGCCAAAGCCTCAGAACCTTAACTAAATGAAGCATACTAAACACACAGCCACAGAACATTGTCCTTTGCCTTACCCCCCGGGCTGAAACAGCGAGCACAGCAGGAGGGGGCTCTCAATGAAGCACAAGTCGAGTCGACTGAGGACGTCGGGGTAGTGCGCGGGGGGCTGGATTGAGTCCGGATCCAGACAGTCGCTGTCCGAGCCACATCTAAAACACCAACCATCGCAAACCTACTGACTATATTATATACGTAGAACGGGATACAAAAATTCGGGGGGGGGGGTCAAATTGTGAAGATATTCCGCCGCTGAGCAACAAAAATATCACCTGTTATTGTACGTTATTGTACCGGCAAAATTAGACCAAAATGTCAAAACTGCACCACAATTTTAAAAAATGTCGGCGCCACCAGCTATTTCACATACGGTGATTCGATTTTGCGAACAAAACAAAGACACATTGACTGAGCTAAGCCTAATACGAACTAACCGTTTCAACACGGACAATTTGAGCATGACATTTCGTTTGAGTATGTGTGGCAAAAATGCATAGATTTCGCTCAGCGACTGTTGCGACAAAATGGCTTCGTAGGAGACAAGGCGAATCACCGGGCTGCCCAGCAGCAGGTATTCGAAAACCGACGAGACACAGCCGTAGCAGAGTTCGAATTTGATCATCTTCAGGGACTTGAAGACCAGTGCTTCGTCCGCCAGCGAGGGCGAGAGGGGAACGGGCGCGGGGCCGTCACTAGGCGATCGGAACCCGTTGGACAGCGAGTGATAGTCCTAGACAAAAATATATAGTAGGAGGGGGGGCGGGCGTATTCTCAGAATTACCCATGGGTGAGTTAGGCTAGCCTTATCCACTGGTACGGGTAAGAGGAAAATGATATTCAGTACCAGTTTAAACTCGTTTAGTCGGACTGAAATATCTGCTTTGATCTAGTTAAAAGAATTTTTATCATGTCTTTAAGCCTTGTAAACATTGATTCCGGATTCGGTGTTCTCGACATTACCCTCTTGGAAAGATAGATACGCTGTCCTTATCCACTGATACAGTTTTGAGATTGGGTAAAGTTAAATCTGTCCGTTACGCTAAGATTTACGTCTAGAGGAAGGCTAGCGCGCGGTTCAAAATTTGCAATAATGATTATGGTCTGCTTGAAACAAGTTGAAGCACTGAGTCCTAACCACGATCTTAGTTATCACATTCGCCATGTCAAAGAAATGCCATTACTACGCTCGAGATCACAACTTAACTCTTTTAAGAAATCATCACCAAAAAAAAGCAACCACAAAAGACAGCCAACAAACTTACTTGGACCCGTGAGACAGGCTGTTGAAATTTACAAAATTTAAAGCCCACAAGCAATAGATGTTGCAAGTCTGCCAGGCAGTCAAACAGTCGTTGCAGGGTGTCGGCCGACTCGAACTCAGCATGCGCCAGCATGAAATACTTCAAGTAGCGACAGGCGGGCAGTTTAGCGAGCAACGGCTCGAGCAGGGTGGCTTTGTCGCGGGGCGCCGACCACTCTAGCTCCGTCAGACTCAACGGCAGGTCTAGGTTCAGGCCTAGACTGACATTCTCCAGGCCAAGGGTATCCAGGTGAAGCAGTTTCGAGGGCACGCCGTCCAGCATGATGCCGCAGGAGAAGAGAGATTTACAGTGAGGTCTGCAAAAATCGACATTTTTATGGTAAAAAACATCTACATATCTTAATAAACTGACTGAGAATTTAAAAATAAATAACACAGCATTTCTACTTTTCTAGTTCCGATAATCGACTCAAAGGTTTCTGGATCGCAACAGCAGAGTAATTGGCAGGAGCGGACGGTATGAACGGGACAAAAAGAATGAGTGTTCAAAACGGGACCTGTTTACAGGGGTTGTATTCTCAAAATTACCTGCAGATAAAGTTAGCTTACCATATCCACAGGTAAAGTTAATGAAAACAAGGCTAACTTCGACAGTTAAGGTTAAAAATTCGCAGAACACATTATATAAATTCAGCTGCGAAACAAGCACTTTTTTTGACCCAGACCCCCGGATCTTAAAGCTGACCTAAGCTATCACACTGGCTTTAGTCATTGTCTGAGAATACGACTTTACCTTTTAACTTTACCTGTCGGTAAGGGTAGCCTCACTTCACCTGCAGGTAATTTTGAGAATACCGCCCCGGCAGTTATACCTAGACATGCCTGCTCACTTCAGATTCAGTCAATAGTTAAACAGAATGAATATATATATACCTGACAGTTAACGCTTCAATATTTGGCAAATACTGTCCAACACAATCAAGCTGAATGCCGTCCATGTACGGGTACAAGTCCAGCCCCTTGATGGCGAAGCCGGTGTGTTCCATTTGTTCCAGCACTGTTTTGATGAAGTCTAAACTAGTCGAAAACGGTACACTACCCAAATCGTTAAAAAATTAATTCAGTCGAAAGCGATATATACTACGCCGACACCTAATTTTTAACCAGATTTTATGTCCGGTTAACCAAGTTAATGCAGGCTGAGAGTGACTACAGCACAACGTTAAAAAAGTTCAGCACTTTTTTGTTTTCAAAGAACTTCCGAAGTGCATAGTAATTGAGCCACAACTACGAGAGACAGGTGAAAACTGACAAGTAAAACCCACGCTGTGTGTATGTATATACAAGGTCAGAAAAAATCAAAAGAGTTTACCCAAATTTTTTAATTAAAAACTATGACTGAATGTGAAAAACTCACCGTGATTAATGAACCAGAGCTTGACCACTTCAGCAGAGCAGACATAACGCAGACCAGACAAGAACTCCTCCGAGCTGCGAAATGAAATCCACTGGTTGAAACGGTCACGGAGATCTTGGCTTAGCAAATTATCCCACACCTGCAAACATTCATTTCAATTTTTGAATGTGGTCAGCAGATGCGGCTACCTTCACCATTTTTACCATAAAACACTCGAGGGAAACACGCTTCCAACCGCAACACGTTATTGCCATAATGGCGCTAAGCTAGACGGCTCCCCGCTCAACTTTTAGCTTCCCAATGGGCGACCATTCCTAAACGTTTGCCCCCCCCCCCCCGCGAAATAAACCATAACCCAGATACATGGACATAATATTTCTGTTTTGTTGCATTAAATGAGACCCTGCCCGGACAAGAAAGGGCAGTGGGGGCAGCTTAGGCCGTCTTAATGTCCGTCGCGAAAACGAGCAGTCCTGCCACGAGTTTCAAAAAACATACATACTTCTGGTTCGAAAATATTCACAACGGACACATCTGGCAAGCTGTCTTTGTACAGTATTCTCAGCCACGTTCTGCAGACCTGAGAAGCAATGGCACGAGAGCGAAGGTCCAGATGAGAAAATATTAAACTATACACTTCATCTGGAAAATTCATATCTGGAATAAAAAATTGATATATTTTAAGTATATATTTATATTTGAAGTATATATTTTTACAAACAGTTGTGCAATAAATAACAAGCGCCTGCTTCAAAAACACACAAGAATCGATGAAATAAATCAAAACTTTCAAAAATGAAAAAGCAAACCACAACAATACATGCAACATAAGGATCAAGTGCAGTTGGCGGGGAAATAGTGGACCTATTTTTTGGAGTAGAGCACCTCTAGGGAAGCATTTCTAAAGAACCTCTATCCGCAAATTTGGATTTTCTGAGCTATAGCTATGACACCTTGAAAGTGGAGTTTTTAGTGTTTTTGAAAGTAAGCGTAGGCCAAAGTTTGAATCCAAAAAAGGCAATAACCTTTGATTTTGGATAGTTTTTAGTGCGTTTTAATGCATCGTCTAGGCTTAGCTCTTAGCTGTCAGAATTCTTTAGGCTAAGCTGGCAGGAATTTTCCTGAAAATTTCTGAGCCTTCGCCTAAAGGCCGATTCAAACGCTGCGATTTTACTGCGATTTTGCCGCAGCGTTTTTGTCGCTGCGGCAAAACGCAGCTTGCCGCATGCAAAACGCAATATCGGAACAGACGCAGCGTTTTTAGTGCGGAATGCCTGCGTCTTGATTTTGCCGCAGCGTTTTAAACGCCAGACTGTTATTCGACCTGCGATTTCATTGCGTTTTGATGCTGCGGACGTGTTGGCATAAACAAATTTCGCGGACCAATTTGTCATTTTTTTGAAACAGTAAAGACGAAGCAAACTGACCTGCGAGACTCACTAAGAAGGCCGATTCACACGATGCGTTTTTGCCGCTGCGATTTTGACGCAAAACGCAAGACGCAGGGTGTCGCACACGAAACGCAGCGACTGAACAAACGTTGCGTCTCGCAAATTATTTTGCTGCGTCTTCACTGTTATAAAAATATGACAAACAGCTTTGCGAGTATTGTTGAAACCAACATGTCCGCAGCACCAAAACGCACTGAAAACGCAGGCTGATTTGCAGTCTGGCGTTTAAAACGCTGCGGAAAACTCAAGACGCATGCATTCCGCACTGAAATTTCTGCGTCTGTTCAGACAGTGCTCTTTGCCGCAGCGGCAAAAACGCTGCGGCAAAATCGCAGTAAAATCGCACCGTGTGAATCGGCCTAGACGTGTGTTTCGCTTGCGACACTGCGTTTTGCGTCAAAATCGCCAGTGGCGTTGCCAGGGGGGGCCCGCCCCCCCTCAGCGGTTTTGGCCCCCTCTCAGCGATTTGGGCATCCCCTCGGATAAAAAATAAAAATGTGGGTCGCGTAGCACCCCCCCCCCCCCGGTAGACAAACTTCGAAAATTTTTCGGACAAAAGGGCACTTTGGCCCCTCCCTCAACTTGATCCTGGCCAGTGGCGTATTT
>JASANF010007232.1:0-25244 GCA_030248245.1 Trissonchulus sp. WLG1_4 | reverse complement strand
CGTACGTATATATTCAGCAAGAATACTTTTTTTGGGTTGTAAAGAAAGCAATTAGGGTTTGGATTTGAGTAGGTCAGCTGAAATTTCAAGGATGACAAAATAAATTTTTATTACCCGAGTATAGGTTAATTAGGCTCTTGGATATGTTATTTTGTAAGTTACGGAATAGCTCGAGTACTGCAAGCGTCAATAATACTCCAACCCAGTTTAGAGAATAGGTCATTTTTCAGCTATTCCAAAATAACACATTCATTTCATGTTACGTAAGGAATGGTAACGGTAACCCACGGATAGATAATTATCCTTTGGCGTGTCTGCCATCGGGTGCGGTGCTCATTTCCGTTACAATGCCCTGCAACGTCAGGGGTGCCACTGCAAAAGTAGCTACATCCGTGGAGAGGGGTCAGCCTCTCAAGGCATAATGCCCTACACAAACCCTGTTAGGTAATCTTCCCACTTAATTATGGTACCCACTTACCGACCCGATGCTGGGTTGGCAGGAGCAATGTAGGCCTAATTTCTTGCTCAAGGAGACTACGTAGAACCGAGTACATTAGTTAGGATTCGATCCTCCAACCTTTCGATTAGAAACCGGAACGCCGTAACCACTCTGCCACACTGGCCATTAAAGTGATGAAATGGACTTTCAGTGGCTTGGAGTGGATGGATTATACATATATATGTACCTAACTGCATCACAAGGGGGACCAACAAGGGGATTTTGCCTGTGGGATACACACATGAGGGGATGCCCATGTGTGCGCGCAGGGGTGGACGCGGGCTGAGTTGGGTCAGAAAATTTTAGTCGTGGGTCAACCCGTTGCCAGGCTGCGCGGGTCGCTAATTTTTTTCGTGAACAATGTGTACCTACAGTCTACACTGTGCAAATTATACCTAGGTACCGTATTACCTCGAATAAAGCCCCTGGGGTTTTATTGTTTCGTGAAACGCTTACCTGGGGCTTTATTCAAGGCTGCGGCTTTATTCTAAGGCTGGGGCTTTATTGTTTCGTGAAAGGCTTGCCTGAAGCTTTATTCAAGGCTAGGATTTTTTTGTTTGGGTTCCAAAAAGGTAGTTTCTCAACTTTTGGTTTCTTCTAGTGTCCAACAGTTGTCATGAAGCTCCAAATGCTACGTATGTATGTACTTTCCAAGTTGTAGGATTAACGTGTAAAAGCAAATCAGTATGCAACCCCCAGTAGGACCCAACTTTCCGTAATTTCCGTCCGGGTAAATTACTAGCTGCCTTACGAATTTCTTGCATTATGACTAGAAAGGTTTTCAGCTTTCACTAAGGTGGCCTTGCTGCTCTCCCACCAACCATTCAAGTTAACTTAACAAAACTCTAAATGTACTCGATTCATACTTCTATATATGGACATTGGGACATACGGGCAAACGGACATCCGGACAAAATGAACGGAAGAACGGCCGTTTGATTTATACTTTCGTCCGTTCAGCCGTATGCCCGTTTGCCCGTCAGCCGTATGTCCGTTCATCCAGTATCCGTACTAAAGCCCCGGGGCTTTATTCAAGGACGTGTTTAATAAAGCCCGAGGGGCTTTATTCAAGGCTGGGGTTTTATTCTCTCGTGAGTTCCTTCCCTGGGGCTTTATTCGAGGTAATACGGTACACAGGGGTGGACGCGGGTAGTGGGTACCCGCGGGTTGGGTCGGAAAATTTGAGCCGTGGGTCGACCCGCGGTAGGGTTGTTTCAATTATTTCATTTAAGCATTGAAACCTACTTTCAATTTCGATATCAATTATTTATTGATATTGAAACTGAAAATAATTAGCCTAAAAATTGATAACGGTATTGAAATTGAAAATAATTTGGTGAAAAATTGATAATGGTGTTGAAGTTGAAAATATTTTAATTGAAATTGAAACTATATTTTTAATTTCAATATCAATTATGCTGGCTTGGCTGACTTCATGCATGTCAGTTTTTAAAACGAAGTCTTGTCTGTATGCCTGTTTGTGCATGTAACATGTGTTAGTGATCAGCCATGATTGAAACGAAATTGATATTGAAATTACCGATTTTCAATTATTATTTTCAATTCAGCGCAGGTCTACTCTTCTTATTATGAACTGCAAACTTTGTAGCAAACGTATCACGATTTCTTTCAAACAGAGTTCCACTTCCACACAGGGCGGGCTGACCCGCGGGCCGGCCCGCCGCAGGTCCAGGGCACGCGGACTAGCCTGGCACAGACTTCATGAAGTGGGTAAATGCATTGTGTGTGCGTCTGAGTGGAGGAACAGTGCTACGCTGCTGAAATTCGAAACGGCCCGCGGTTTGCGGATTGCTGCTGCTTCGCGCACGTACCGGGGCCCGTAATTTTACGGGCCGCTGTCCGGCCGGCCGTATCGGTAAAAACGTGGGCTGGGCCGCTCCGGGATAGGATAAAGGATTTTAGCTATAAAGAAGCAAAAAAATTACATTTTTGGGGCAGTTATGGGGCTTGATCCAAATACGGCCCGCCGATGAGATATGGGGCTCCCGCTAGAGCACAGATGTAGTGTGAAAAAGCCTACACGGGTTTAGCTATGAGATTTGGAGTCTATAGATTTTATTTACAATAAATATATACATATAGATCCAATTATTAATGCATACAGTGTTATTAGAATAATTTGAAGTGCCCAACATCCTTTCAATACCAACCTATAATATCTTGCTGAAATTATCTGTGGTCTTAATTCTTTGTGAGCTAACACAACTAATATAGATCTACTACACAGCATTGTTTATGAAGCTTTGGTAGCTTTCCAAAAGGATTTATAAGTTTCTGAACTTGGTTGAAAACATTAGTATTTTGGTCTATATAATAAGGTTGCTTCACTCAAAACAATAGAACTATATTGCTTAAATCCAGAGCTGTAAAATTTATTACGATTCGAATACTAAACGGTCGTCTTGCCTTGCCTAGACGTAGCAACTTATCAATCAATCTGGAACCCCTAAACAGCCGTCTTACCTTACCTAGTCTACATTTTATTCTTGCTTAATTCTTAAGTTATCTCCCAGATCTTTTATTTCTGCATACCTATCTACCTGTAGAGACGGCTGTTTTCCTAACCTATGCGGGCACATTCTGAAAATGTCATATTACAGCATCAAAATAAAATACATATAAAAGATATGCAGTGATGACAAAAATAGGTTACAACAAGTTTACACTGGAGATTATTTTCGAAGCCTTCAAACTAAAGTAGTTGGCTTATTCTCAAGTCCAAAAAAACAAAACAAGCTACCTTGCCTAATTAAAGAGCTGGATTTCATTTTTACCCAAATCAAATGGGATGTAACCAACAAAAACGTTACATTGTTTTTCTATGTGCATACTTTAAAATTGACTGTAAGACTATGTGCAATATTTCTTTAAGCAACATTCGAAAAATAACCCTCATATGTAAATGCTTGAGCAAACTTGCTTATACATTTTATAATTCGATAACTCAGAGGAGCACTGTTGGGTTCGTTTTTCACCAAGCAGTTTTGCCACAGCAATGTAGAACATACAAGACAGACGCCAAAAATGCAACTCCCAAATAAACACTGCCTATGATACAAACGATACAAGACAACTATAATACAAAGTACACATACCAATATAAATTATACATCACAAAATATGCAAAGTTGACAAAACAAAGCACAAACTAAAATGAAAATGAGACACAAATTTATTCAACAGAAACTACAAAAACATTTCAAAATTACCACTGTTTAATTTAAAAATTCCATACTTTCCAGTGAAATTATTAACAGCCATGAGATTTGGGTTAATTAAACTTTCTGACTGTTATGCGAGAACTCTCTGACTTTGACTGATTCTACTATCGATCACTTCACCTTAGGTTCACTATCAACACAATACGAACAATGCAAAACATACGTTGCGGACAGGGTGTGACGTTTAGGTACTGAATGCTTGATACTGCGACAATACAATAGATCACCAATTTTACCTAACTTTCCTGACTATATCGGATCTCTCAACTCAAACTCAGCTCAGTGGGGTGGCAGAGGTTAGAAATGTTTTTGCGGGGGCTCCACCCTTCGAAAAGGAAACCGAGAAGCTACAGAAGACTAAACTACAGAGATCCGTTTAAGTCACCTAGGATCCTAGTCCAACCTCGTAGTTAAGCTCAGTACCTCTGTTGGCTAACTCAGTCGAAATGCTTACGATCGTCGAAACGTACGTGAACACAAATACAATATGAAAACACTAACAGTACTACCTCCACGGCGATCGTGTTTACCTAGATTTCGATCGATCTCTCACTGATAAAAACACACCCTTTAATTTTGACTAAGTTCTCGCTAACTCTGAATTAACGTGTGATCACTCAAAAGTTTGCCTCTCCTATAGCTTTACTTAAACTTCCACTTGAGCAACTGGTTTCAGGGGATTAAACTGCTCGGACAAGCTTTTCTGCTCTGCCCGTCGTGATTCGGGGGGGGGGCACCAAAGGCCGGGGATAATTAGGAACTTATACCTTATTTCAGAGGCCTAGCTCAACCCTGACGCCTGCTTTTTCTGGTGTCGGGGGACACTAACGGATCAACTCCCCAATGCTATCTCAGCAACAAAACTTTCACTTTACTTTTTGACTAACAACTCGAAGCTCTACTCGTACTAGAAATTATGTATGTGACTCGTGTAATAATACGTAACCTGAAAGAGATAGCACAATACACCTAACAGACAATCGTAGCTAAACTACACCTAAATAATCGGCGTAATAGATTCCGAAATCTGGTCTAATTGGTTCAACCGCTAGGGACACATAAACTGCACAGAACATAAGATATTCCTGAAAAGCCCTAAACTGGAATCGGCACTCTTCTAGCCTGACCCTTTTAGGCTAGAACTAAAAAGCTGTGATAGGTCTACTCGTCAGCTCAATGATCTAGTAGACTGCTCTAACCTAAGGGTCAGCCTAGGCGCCTTCTACCTAGCAACAGCTACTACAAAACTAACAATGGGCTGGATCCTGGTGAGCTGGACTGGAGGGCACAGACGGCCGGACAGCGGAAGGCGGACACTGGAAGGACCTGGGGGCGGTCGGACAGACGGCGGGAGCGGGCGAACGGACGGCTGGCGGGCAGGAACGGACCGGACCAGCACGGCGGACGGCGGGTGGCAGGAACTGCGCGAGAGTCGGTGGCGCAGCAGCGGAACGGCGGGCAACGCGGGTCGACGTGGCGGACGACTGGCGAAAGGGGGGACCGGAGCCTTAATGGGCTGACCCGGACGAGCGGGGACAGGGACGGACACGACACGAGACGGGGGGAACGACGCGAGGGGCACTGGCGCCACTGAGCGCACGCGACAGAGGGGTAGCACCGGGGGGGGGGGGTTTGGCGACGCGAACAGAACCGGGCGCACGGGCGCACGGTCAGAAATGGAGCACTGGGGGGCACGGGCCGGACGGCCGAGCAAGGGGCAATAGCAGAATTAATTGGCCTACGGGCCTCTGAAAAAAATGGCGCTTAGAGCGCTGGCAAAGTTACAGACAGGGATAGGGCCACTCGGGCGATCTCGCTCAATAATCAATAAAGAAGTCGGGAGTCGGTAATTTGGAGGTATAGATTTATTAAAAGTTCAGAACAGATTACAGACAGGGGCAGTAAATGGTGCAGACACAGGGGAGCAGGAGAAAGCAGGACCGACTGTACTTGGTGGAACTTTTCTACCCGACTGACCTAGCTACTACTTGGGGGGCGGCTTTTTCCTTTGTCCTTCTTTGTCGGGATCTACCGATCCCGAAATCAGCCATTCAGAAGCGGCCATTCTTAGGCCCGCCTACCTACACTTTTGCAAAAAACCACTTGAGGGCTGGGGGGTCGAAAGCTGCTGGCCCTCACACCTTGATACCTAATTCCTTTTTAATGGCCCTTGATTCCTGATGGGTGGGCCCAGGTATCATAAATCTTTCTACTTTTTCTTGGGCCAACCAGAAAACTTGAACACTTGAGTTACTGAATTATGACAAAATTGGGAAAACAGGATTAGTAAACGAAAAAGGGGAGAGAAAGGGAAAAAAGGGGGAAAATGGAAATATGTGACTAAAAACCATTATTACTGCTTAATAACTGCAATAACATTACGTATTACTAAATTGTATACTTCATTACATGTTGCGTGAACTGAAGACTTAGTTGCCATACTTAATTACTATGCATTATGGGCTGCGGACCCATTCAAAACTTGACATCTACAATCTACCGTAATCCTCTCACTAAACTTAGGGTGAAACTTTCTTTTTCAAGGCTTTCTTCTGCTCCCAAAAAACATAGTTACAAATACCGAAAGAGTTCAAAAAAGTGACCATCATACAGATTAAAAGACGAGTCAAACAATACCAAATACGAATGCATTACAATTATTAATTACTGAATTATAACATAACAAAATTAGGGTCCAAAACTGCTCTTTTTACGCCTACGATTCAGCTCAAATTCGACTAAATCTAACAATCTGCAATCTAACTTCGAATAACTTCTTCTATATTACTCCGAATAACTTCAAACTTTCTATAATTATTCTCTACTTCATACTCTACAATTCCATATTTTTCACGTTCCACAAGACCAAAAGATCACTTAGTTATTAACCGCTAAACTTCACTAATTACTGCTTTTCTAGCTTCCAGCTAGCTCGCCAATATGTGGGCTAATGCTATGGCTTAGCCCAGATATTGTTTACAACAACTATCCGGCTAGCTTCTATACTCCCAGGAGGGCTTCCAAATCACTGCTTAAAACTGGTTAATTACTGATTAAAACTCACGACCCTCAGAAAATACGGACAAACAATTATATGGACAGTTATTACGAATACAGGGACAATTATTATACGACAATCGGCTGCAATTATGAACAGGGAGCACAAGGGAAAGGGGACGGATACTGGCTTAGGACATTATTACTTATTATTTGTACTTTCTTCTATGCCAAACTCGTTCTATCCTTCAGGGGGGGCTTAGGGCTTACACACTTGACGATTAACTGAATCAGGCGCTCTCGTACGGACATAGGGGGGGAAATGGGGTTTTGGGGGATAAGCAAAACGGGGGTTCCGCCTGAGAATGCGGCCTCATTCTGCGCAACGTCTGATCGCTAAAATCTGACCGCCGCCTCATACTTGCGCTGGAGGTAGCGCCATTCCTCACAAAACCAGAGGGCGTGCCGGATGAATGGGAGGATAACCCGGCACGTATCGGACCGGCGATAGGCGTTTGACGCCACAAGGAAGGTATGGGGGGATGTGCATGACGGACATTGGGACCGAGGGGAGGGGTTGGGGTGAGGGGTGTCACAGACGACCCCGTCAACTGGGTCCTCTGGGTACCACAGTTGTAGTGGCCGCCCGTCGTTGTCCGACGACCACCTAAGATAGCACCGCGTGCAAATGTGTGCGGCGGCGGGTTGGACCCCGCTCTCAAGGGTGATTTCTGTACCACCCTTAGGGGTAGGGAGGGTGAGTTTGTAAGCTCCCGAACCCAGAATTTCATAAGGGGTTGGGCCGCTATAGGGGTGAGGGGTGAAGACCCCGGTGACCATGGAGGGGGGAAAGGCCGGGACCCCTCTGGGGGAATCCGCCAGCACTACCAGGGGGACCGTGAGCTTGATGTCTGGGCCGGTGCAGTCGTGCGCGCACCGGCGCACGAGCTCATCAGACAGGAGCTCTTCGCCCGTGTGGAGGGAGCGAATTGCATGACTGCGGGGGGCTTGGCAGATCATGGGGACAGTTGCTTCAGGGGGGAGGGGGGTTTCTGCGAGCGGGGAAATGATGTTTTCCGGCTCCAAAGCCGGATTCACGAAATTCTTTAATTCCGGATGCTCGTAGGCCATCCTACAAAATTTTGCAAGTTTGGGTAAGTTTGGGGGGAACATTCATTCAACAACGCATTCCTATTCTCGTTTTCAATCATAAGATTCTTTGAGCCCTGATTCCGCTCACACGCATAATTATAAGCTTTTGAAGATATACTTTCATTGTTCAAAGTGCTGCATAAATTATGTATGTTGGGCAGTTGTTCTTCGTCGAATCGTTCGAAACAATTTATATATCGATCCCTTTATCGAGCAAGTTTTGCACAAGTTTTTTCAGTGATGTATTTAAAAACTGAAAACTATCAATAAATTTCAAATTCCAACTAACGTTCGTTTCTGGACATCTGCAGCGCAAAGTAATTGTGAGAAAATCATCCATACCTTTAGGTATTGCAAACAATTCCATTTAACTTTTCATTTGCAAAGCATCCAATTTGATCAAGAAGTAAATGTCCGCCGTACCGTCGCAAATTATGTATCACAACCACAACGTCTCTGTTGAGTCTATAATTTATGTTACAAATATTATGACTGGCTCCTCTATATTGACGGCAAATATGATTTGCGACCTTGTCATTGTCTAGCAAAAAACTTCTGCAAATGTTGCAGTTAAATGTTGAGCTAAACTGTACTGCATCTTGTTTACTCATCTTGTAAGCATAGATCGTTGTAAATTGTAGACGCGTTGTTGCATTTCCGAGTTGTAATAAATGGTGGAGGAAGTGATTTACCGCATCTTCGCCACGATACACATACACATCGTTTGCGTATTGTTTATCATAGCAACAACCAAATGTTTCCAATAGACCATAACTGCAGGGTAAATGACGTTGAAGTTTGTGTGTGAATGAATTTAGTGGATGTGGAATGCAGGAATCTATTGGTTCTATTGTGCACTCAAAGTCTGCATATATGATATATGTAGGGCTGACGAAGCATTTTATGATAGTTGGTGAAGCGAAGCCATTTTTCACCTTCATTTGGCATGGAAATTATATTCAAGTCTGGATTGTCACAGCGCTTCATATGTTCATCACCTTTATCACATGTATAATTGATCACGCGCCTATTATCAGTATATAACAATTCATCAGTAAAATTATTGGTAAATCAGTAAAAATGAAGCTGCTGACAAAATTCATTGTGCTTCATTGTTAAATAAAGTTAATTTTTTTCTAAATTGAATGAACAAAATTTATAAATTTATATATTGAGTGAATAAATTTTCTCAACTGTCTGAAACAATAAATTTACCAACCCAAAATTGAAAAAAACAACATATAAAAGAAAACGTACGTTTGTTATCAGAATTATTAAATGACACTCCAAAACTCCAAACTCCAAAACTGTAAAACTCCAAAGTCCATACTTCAAAACTGTATAACTCCAAAGTTCAAACTCCAAAATTCCAAGTTCAACTCCAAACGAAAATAACAGCTGTATAACCAATGCTTCAAAATTTAAAGGCTATGTAGACTACTTAAAGACGCAAGTTGTAGCACGCTAGGATCATAAATTTCTTGAAAATTACTCGAGAGAATTAAATCCAATGACCTTTCCCAATATTGCTTTCGGCTGCTTTATTTTTCAAATGTTTTTTTAGACCTAAAACATCTGACTTTATCAGTTAGAAAAAAAATCAGATTGTAGAAAAAAATGACAAAATTTAAATAGCACATTTTGGAAATTTGATAACTAGACAAATTGATTGCTGATGACATGATGATATAATTAAAATCTGGGCGAGTATAGAAATTCATGTCAAAGATAGGCTACTGGCGCCGTAGCAATGTGGCTCAGAAGCGGCATGGGTTTTAGAAAAGTTGCTCCAAATCACTAAACATGGAGTCAAAAATTACATGTTAAAGATATGCTCCTGGCGCCGCAAAAAGTGGCACAGAAGCGGCATGCTTTTTGAGAGGGGTGCTCCAAGCTGTAAAAATGGAGAAAACGAAAGAGGCTCCTGGCTAGAAGCGGCATTCCACTCTTTTTGCCTCCAGCAAGGCACACTGAGAGGTGACGCCCTTAGCTAAAATAGAAGGAAACGAGCTTTGGATGAGGTCAAATCGTTCTTGCCTTGAGGGTTTAAAAAACTAAGGGGATCTTGAGGGCGGTAAGCAGTTGAAGAAGGTAGAAAGTTTGTAAAAAAGGACTAAGCCTTTGCCAAAATGACATAAAATACGTGATGTTAAGAATTGAAAAAATATTAAAAATTACAAAACCAAAAAAAATCCACTTGAGACGAATAATAAGAAGTGCTGCAGGAATAGTGGTTCTACAGCAGCATTTTATAGCTCATTTTGAAGCTCTATAGAGGCGTGTAAAAAGTATTAATGTACCTAGAACTTACCCTGATAAGTGCTACAGATGTGTTTTATAGCTATTTTAAAGTGCTTTTAATGTCGTTTAATATTACCTATAAAAGGTTTCTGTAGCGCTCATACAGCTTGAGAAATTTTGAGGGGGGCTTCTATAGGCGACGTCTGTAAAAAAGCCCACTTTTAGAGTATTAAAAGAAGAAAACCTAGGCAAAAAAATAAAAAATCAAGCATCAATCTACTAATAATACCTAAATACCGGTTACCATATCCAAAAAAACTTGATGATGAAGTTGGACTGGGAGAGGTACAGGGTAAAAACGGTCGGGCTTAGTATAAAAAAGGGTAGAGGGAAGAAGGTAAAATCGAGGGACAGCAAGGTGGAATCCGGCCATAGTGCATCACTTCAATCGTAATAAGTGTGCAAAATGGCTCCAGTGGCCACAATTCGCAAAATTGGAACAATACGAGTGGCCACCTGAAAGGTCACCAAGGTGTCACACTTGAAAAATTGAAACAATAAAACTTAAAACAATAGAATTTGTCAAAACAAGTTCAATAACAACAAGTGGTAAAGGGGGAAAACAAATTTCTCCCCCTTGCAAGTTAGCTCAAAACTATGTAGCTTATCGAATTTGGCAAAGCACAAGCTTTATTATGATTTTAAAAAGTTGCAAAAAGTTGTAAAAAAAGTAGCTAATAAGCTAACTTTAAAACCTTAGCTGGGTATAAAGCATGCATTTTTTTATAATTTAGCTCAGCATATGTAGCTCATTTAAAAGAACTCTCAAAGTGCTTTAAAATACTATGCATATCGGCTATGTACGTTACAGTTCGCAAAAAAGTGATTTTTATGCTAATTTGCATAAAGTTAACAGTACTATAAGCAATAAGTTAACAAATACTAATTTAGGCCATACAAGGACCATTGGACCAAGCTTCGTCTTTTAGGACAAACCTTGGTCCTTTTGGACGAAGCTTCGTCTTTTTTTGGTAACGAATGTTCGTTACCAGTAACGAATTGGAAATTTTTTTTGCAATGTACTGTATGTATCCTGGACACTTGATATATAGCTCATTTTAAAGGGCCTTGAAAGCGCTTTAGAATGAAATGCATATCACCTGTATACGTTGAACAAAAAAGTTATTTTAATGCTAGCTGCTAATTTGCATAAAGTTTGCACCTTTATGCCGAATTTGGAACATTTTGTAACATTGTTCCAATTTAGGTACAACTGGGTTTCACCGTACCACTATGGAAGCAGCACGTTTAGTGGGCCTTATTGTGGGATATAATGAATATTGAATAAAAAAACACCCATAGAACACATCTGGGACACCATTGTGCCGATATTGGAACATTTTGCACACACACAGGTTCAGGCACACAACTGTGTTTTACCGTGCAAATATGAGAACAACTGGGTTTTACCGTACCAATATAGGTACAACTGGGTTTTACCGTACCAATACAAATGTGTTTTACCGTACCAATATAGGTACAACTGGGTTTTACCGTACCAATATAGGTACAACTGGGTTTTACCGTACCAATATGGGTACAACTGGGTTTTACCGTACCAAAATAGGTACAAAAGTGGGTTTTACCGTACCAATATAGGTACGGTAGAACCAATATATTTTCACGAGATAGTACCTATATTGATAAATGTAAATTGCAAATCAACAGAATCAGAAACAGCAAATGGCCAAATATCGGTAATAACCGGGCATTCTAACAAGAAGTGGATTTCGTTCTCTACTGTGTGTATAGTAGAGAAGCGTAATGTGAACCGGTCCAAAAGTGTACCAAACGTGTCTTTTGGGTCAAATATCTCAGCATCGGATATATATACTGTAGCGTTCCAAAGACACCACGTCGTAGCGCCCATTCATTGCTCCAAACGGTTTTTGATTTTTTTCAATACAAGTTCATAAGCCTGAGCAACGGCTCTTTGAAAAAACAATTCGCAAAAAAGTGATTTGTCCACCCAAAATGATTGCATAACCAAACTTCAGAAAAGCGGTTGTAGTAAAAATCTTCTGCTACAGTTTTTGATGATTTTGAGTATATAGGGGCAAAAAAATGCGCTGAACATGCTGATTTTGTCTATTTTGCCAAAAAATGTGCAAATTTTACACTACACACAAATTTTTAAATTTTTTTTGGGTGCTCCCCAAAGTGAACCAACATGACTCTTTTCCCTAAATTAGGAATAACATACGAAATTGATAACTGCATTCGCAACAATGGCAACAGTGACACATATTAAAGAGGTTTCATTATTTTTACTCACAATAATCTTTAAAAATACTAATTTTGATACAAAAATTGTTAATATTTGGACACCGCATTTCGTCCAACTAAAAATCAACTTTTAGTCCGTTTACAGAGAAATGTTTTGCATCGTCAACATCTGCTGCCTTTCGTCTATTAGAAACAAGTAGGCCCTTAAAAGGGGCAGATTCCGATGTCGTGGCGTCAAGTTATTATTGTGTCACTCTCTCAAGATTAATACATGGTGCAAAGAAGGGGCATATGTGACTGATTGCTATTGCGGCAAAAACTTCTCTAGTTTGTTTGTCACTGTTAATTGTTTACGTGAGTGGCCGAAAGCATTACAGAAAACTCTTGCAAAAAGTCGGCCATGGGTCGAGTATAATTAAGGTTATAATAAATACAGCCAGACCAGAGCATAATCCGTATGTAGGTTGCCAGAAACACGAATAGTGAAAGACTAAAACTCTTATATGTAGCTTGATACAACACTGGGGTCACCAAGCCTAACTCAATCATTTGCCATAAATAGGGTCACTATGTGTTGATGCTTGATGATAAAATGGTGATGATCCGGTTGCTGTCTATACGTGTATTTAACTAGTCAAAAATAAATAAAGTATTCGTGTGCAGCATCACTACAAAACGTGAACTTGTCTTTTGCCACGAAGCGGGCATTTAGGAAAGGTAAGTATTGAACTTTTATGAAAGGCGCTATTGACCTAGTCTGTGCAATGCTCAGCGCTCATCCATATATTATTCAGCTGTACTTCAATGGCGCCAGTTATGCATTTATTTGCTGTGTCCCTATCCCCACTACTTAGTGCCCACTACTGTTGTTTTGATACCATTTTGATACTTTTGATATAAATGTGATACTTGGGTATTAATACTTTTGATACCAGTATCAATATTAAAATTGGTATCAAAAGTATCATATTAAATTATGGTATCATATTTAAATTATTTGGTATCATATTTATATCATATTTAAATTTTTTCCGAGTATCAAATATCAAAAGTATCATATTTAAATTCAAAGTATTGTATTTATATCATATTTAAATTGTTTCAAAGTATCAAAATTATATACTGTATTTATATTCCAGTATCATATTTAATATCAAAATTTTGATTCCCACGCTTAAAGTCGGCACCTTTTGATGTTTGTGCAGGCTAATAACGGCGGCATTCTTTGATCTCGCCTTTAGCTCCGCCTCCTTTTTTTTGATTGGCTACTGCTCCGTTTCTTTATTTTAGAGGGCATTGCCGGCGTACTTTCATTCGCTCGACTTTCAATTGCTCGACTTTCATTCGCTCGACAAAAGTTTACTAAATTTCCAAAACAGCCAATGTTTACATTAGTTTGCGATTTGCTCGACTTTCGGATGATCGTCAGCCCTTTAATTGGACCCTATTGTCTGTCTTTATAATCCTGGTGTCTTCGAATGCTTGACAAACTTAAAGTTACAATATATACTCCATTCACTTGTTTAATTGAAAAAATTTACAACTATTGCAAGTGAAATAACCTGCTATAAATAAATGGACAGTTTAGGAGGGAATGAAAATTTATGACCCCCCTATTGAAAATTTTTATTGAATGACCCATTGTCTACTCGACTAATTTAACGTGCCATAACTACAACTCTTAGGAAAAAGTAATACTAATTTACTCAGCCATGACAAAAATGAAAAATGACTTACAGAACACGCTTACATAATGGTCAGTGGTCTTTGGTGCTGGTCAAAACGCAGCAATGCAGCTTGATGCCAATTCACATTCAACCACATTCCCCCCACATTCTTTTGTAACTTAAAAATGGCGAGCAGGAAAAATTTTCAATAGGGTCATAAATATTTCATTTTATGAAAAATTTTCATTTTCATTATTCCAAATTTTTATTCATACCTAAACTGTACATTATTTATAGCAGGTTATATTCACTTGCAAAAGTTGTAAATTTTTCAATTAAACCGGGGAATGGAGTATCGTCACGTTAAATTTGTCGAGCATTCGAAGACGCTAGACAGACAGAGGGGGTCCAATTAAAGGGTTGACGATCATCCGAAAGTCGAGCAATCGCAAACTAATGTAAACATGTGATGTTTTGGAAATCTATTAAATTTTTGTCGAGCAAATGAAAGTCGAGCAATTGAAAGTCGAGCGAATGAATGCTCACCGCATTGCCAGTTGAGCTGTACCATAAAAACAAAAAGGGGGCACCCTTGTGTAAAATTTCAGGCGGAAAAGTATAAGAAAATCAATGAATAGGCAGTAGGCAGTAGGCTAGTTCGTTTGGTTTTGTAGCATTTTGATACTTTTGATATAAATATGATACTTGGGTATTAATACTTTTGATACGGGTATCAATATTAAAATTGGTATCAAAAGTATCATGTTTAAATTATGGTATCATATTTAAATTATTTGGTATCATATTTATATCATATTTAAATTTTTTCCGAGTATCAAATATCAAAAGTATCATATTTAAATTCAAGGTATTGTATTTATGTCATATTTAAATTTTTCCGAGTATCAAATATCAAAAGTATCATATTTAAATTCAAAGTATTGTATTTATATCATATTTAAATTTTTTCCGGGTATCAAATATCAAAAGTATCATATTTAAATTCAAAGTATTGTATTTATATGACTTTTTATGACTTTTTATGACTAGAAAGGTTTTCAGCTTTCACTAAGGTGGCCTCGCTGCTCTCCCACCAACTATTCAAGTAGTAACTTAACAAAACTCTAAGGGTGGGATTCACAAAGCCTGTTTAACTTAGACTCGGACTCGTTTAAACGCAGTCTCCCTAAATCAGCGTGCAAAAAATCGCGTGATCGTAACGAATTCTGCACACAAATTGTCAAATATAAAGCGCGTTTTTCTAAAACATGATTCACAAAGGCTGTTTAACTTAAACGCAGTCTAAATCAGCCTGATTTTCTAATAGAAACTTAGACCTGCCTATACATACGGCCGTCCAAGCTATGTTTAAGTTAATTATCTTCGTTAACCGACATTCTAAAAACTTTTGAAGAGCCACCAATACTTTACTTGGCCATTTCTAACTTATCAATGATGTTTCGGACCTATTTTTTGCAATTCTAGAAAACCATGTTAATCTGGTTAAATTGTTTTAAACGTTTAAAACTGTCTCATAAATTCATAAGTTGGACCCAGACATGGTTTAAGCTATGCAAAGGTTAAATAAAGCTAGATTTTGTCACGTTTCGTAAATGAGGTCGTAAATGATGCTACGGTAATTTTAACAGCTTACAAAATGCTTAAATTAGTGCTTTAAGGTCTATTTCAGTAATTTTCAGAACCCTAGACTAAACATAACACTTTTTTTAAAAGTCCAAATGTTTTAATTTGTGTAAAAAATTAAGTAAAATTACCTAAATGCGACATTTAACAACTTAATGGGCAGGTACTTACACACAAAAACGATTTGCTTATGTAAAAAAAACGATTTTCAAAGTTAAACGAGCGTTTAGTTAAACAAGGTCTAAACGGGGTCTGTGAATCAGACTTAGACTGCGTTTAAACGAGCGTTTAGCTAAACGCTCGTTACGAAATGTTCTAAGCGTCTTTACCATTGCAATGGAATAAGGTGATAGAACGATATAGAACAATCGTAATGAAAATACACACAAATTTCGTGAATCATGATTATCTTAGACCAACGTTTTAGACTGCGTTTAAACGCAGTCTAACTTAGACTGCGTTTAAACGCGCTTTGTGAATCCCACCCTAAATGTACTCGATTCATACTAGAGTTCGCAACGGGTCGAAATTTTTTGACCCGACCCGACCCGACACGAGATAGCTTCCAACCCGACCCGACCCGACCCGACCCGCACCAACCGGCTTCTCGTCAAGCTGCTATACAAATTCTTAAACCCTAAATTTTTTTGTCAATTTTTTGTTATTTGTTTTTCGTGATATGTAGGCGATGCGTTCCGCGAATCTTCAGTCTAGCAGTCATTTTACCCGAAATTCATTAGCTTGATAAAATGCTCAAAATGACAAAATTTAACGTCAAAATCTAGGATTTATACCCAAAAGTTTTGACCCGAACGGACCCGCTCAGCCCGCGGGTTGGGAAATCTCAACCCGACCCGACCCGACCAGGCCCAACCCGACCCGACCCGACCCGATTGCGAACTCTAATTCATACTTCTATATATGGACATTGGGACATACGGGCAAACGGACACCCGGACAAAAAATGAACGGCAGAACGGCCGTTTGATTCATACTTTCGTCCGTTCAACCGTATGCCCGTTTGCCCTTCAGCCGTATGTCCGTTCATCCAGTATCCGTACTAAAGCCCCGGGGCTTTATTCAAGGACGTGTTAATACAGCCCGAGGGGCTTTATTCAAGGCTGGGGTTTTATTCTCTCGTGAGCTCCTTCCCTGGGGCTTTATTCGAGGTAATACGGTACACAGGGGTGGACGCGGGTAGTGGGTACCCGCGGGTTGGGTCGGAAAATTTGAGCCGTGGGTCGACCCGCGGTAGGGTTGTTTCAATTATTTCATTTAATCATTGAAACCTACTTTCAATTTCGATATCAATTATTTATTGATATTGAAACTGAAAATAATTAGCCTAAACATTGATAATGGTATTGAAATTGAAAATAAGTTGGTGAAGAATTGATAATGGTATTGAAATTGAAAATATTTTAATTGAAATTGAAACTATATTTTTAATTTCAATATCAATTATGCTGGCTTGGCTGACTTCGACTTCATGCATGTCAGTTTTTAAAACGAAGTCTTGTCTGTATGCCTGTTTGTGCATGTACCATGTGTTAGTGATCAGCCATGATTGAAACGAAATTGATATTGAAATTACCGATTTTCAATTATTATTTTCAATTCAGCGCAGGTCTACTCTTCTTATTATGAACTGCAAACTTTGTAGCAAACGTATCACGATTTCTTTCAAACAGAGTTCCACTTCCACACAGGGCGGGCTGACGCGGGGGGGCAGGTCCAGGGCACGCGGACTAGCCTGGCACAGACTTCTGAAGTGGGTAAATGCATTGTGTTGCGTCTGAGTGGAGGAAAGTGTACGCTGCTGAAATTCGAAAGGGCGGTTTGCGGATTCTGTGCTTCGCGCGTCGGGGCGTATTTTACGGGCCGCTGTCCGGCGGCCGTATCGGTAAAAACGTGGGCTGGGCCGCTCCGGGATAGGATAAAGGATTTTAGCTATAAAGAAGAAAAAAATTAATTTTTGGGGCAGTATGGGGCTTGTCCAAATAGGCGCCGATGAGATATGGGGCTCCCGCTAGAGCACAGATGTAGTGTGAAAAAGCCTACACGGGTTTAGCTATGAGATTTGGAGTCTATAGATTTTATTTACAATAAATATATACATATAGATCCAATTATTAATGCATACAGTGTTATTAGAATAATTTGAAGTGCCCAAAATCCTTTCAATACCAACCTATAATATCTTGCTGAAATTATCTGTGGTCTTAATTCTTTGTGAGCTAACACAACTAATATACATAGATCTACTACACAGCATTGTTTATGAAGCTTTGGTAGCTTTCCAAAAGGATTTATAAGTTTCTGAACTTGGTTGAAATCATTAGTATTTTGGTCTATATAATAAGGTTGCTTCACTCAAAACAATAGAACTATATTGCTTAAGGTGGTAGTGTCGCCAAAGCAGTTTTGCTCATAGGTTGCAAAAAGAGATCTTTTTGCTTTGAACTTGTACGTTCACTGAGAAACTAGTCCAATGCTATACTGTGTTAAATAAGTACTGCCAGACAGTAGACTACCAATATCTACCAATATCTTGAACCAATCACCGATTGTAAGCCAGACATCACACAATAAGGACATGAAAATTCAAAAAATTCAGCCAGATATCAGATTGGCCAGCTTGTGAAGCACACATAACGTGTCGACGCACGGTTTTTTGCCACAAATAAGAAAAAAGAAAAATAAAGGTTCGTTTTTCTTTTGATTTTAAAATAAGCGTCTAAATTTTTCACAATTTATCATTATTGCTGTGAGTACTTCACTGTTTACGCACTGTTTTACAGTTCAAATAAGGTATTACTCCACAACCACTCTAGCAATTTGCACTAAATTTTGTGTGCATAAACTACAACATATGTTCTTTTAGTCTATGTAAACAAACTAAACAAATAAGTTGATAATTGTGACGAAAAAATCGAATGTGAATAGGTTTTTAAAACGTCATTTTTCCGAGTTTGCAACCTCACTGCAAACAGTATACTGCATCAATTTTGATGAAACTTTGCGAAAATACTTTCCTCAACATATATTTTCAAAATATATAAAGAACGATGTCGTATCTTTTTCTGAAAATGTTTTATAGTTACGCAAAATCGACTGCTTTCGCGACACTACCCCCTTAAATCCAGAGCTGTAAAATTTATGCAAATTGTTGAGTGGTTGTGGAGTAATGCCTATTTGAACTGTGAAGTACTCACAGCAATAATGATAAATTGTAAAAAATGTAGACACTTATTTTGAAATCAAAAGAAAAACGAACCTTTATTTTTAATTTTTCTTATTTGTGGCAAAAAATTGTGCGTCAAAACATTACATGTACTTCACAAGCTGGCCAATCTGATATCTGGCTTGATTTTTTGAACTTTTATGTCTCTATTGTGTGATGTCTGGCTCACAATGGTGATTGGTTAAAAATATTGGTAGATATCGGTAGTCTAGTGTCTGGCAGTAATTATTTGACACCATATGGCATTTCACTAGTTTCTCAATTAACGCACAATTTCAAAACAGAAAGTTCTCATTTTGAAGCTATGAGCAAAACTGCTTTGGCGACACTACTACCTTAACACAGTGGAAAGCCGATACATGGAAATCGAGCTTTTGTAATATAGTATATACGCGGCGGGTGAGGCCGCCGCGTAAAAAAAACAAAACAAGCTACCTTGCCTAATTAAAGAGCTGGATTTCATTTTTACCCAAATCAAATGGGATGTAACCAACAAAAACGTTACATTGTTTTTCTATGTGCATATTTTAAAATTGACTGTAAGACTATGTGCATTATTTCTTTAAGCAACATTCGAAAAATAACCCTCATATGCTAACTAAATGCTTGAGCAAACTTGCTTATACATTTTATAATTCGATAACTCAGAGGAGCACTGTTTGGGTTCGTTTTTCACCAAGCAGTTTTGCCACAGCAATGTAGAACATACAAGACAGACGCCAAAAATGCAACTCCCAAATAAACACAGCCTATGATACAAACGATACAAGACAACTATAATACAAAGTACAAATACCTATACAATTTATACATCACAAAATATGCAAAGTTGTCAAAACAGAGCACAAACTAAAATGAAAATGAGACACAAATTTATTCGACAGAAACTACAAAAACATTTCAAAATTACCACTGTTTAATTGGAAAATTCCATACTTTCCAGTAAAATTATTAACAGCCATGAGATTTGGGTTAATTAAACTTTCTGACTGTTATGCGAGAACTCTCTGACTTTGACTGATTCTACTATCGATCACTTCACCTTAGGTTCACTATCAACACAATACGAACAATGCAAAACATACGTTGCGGACAGGGTGTGACGTTTAGGTACTGAATGCTTGATACTGCGACAATACAATAGATCATCAATTTTACCTAACTTTCCTGACTATATCGGATCTCTCAACTCAAACTCAGCTCAGTGGGGTGGCAGAGGTTAGAAATGTTTTTGCGGGGGCTCCACCCTTCGAAAAGGAACCGAGAAGCTACAGAAGACTAAACTACAGAGATCCGTTTAGGTCACCTAGGATCCTAGTCCAACCTCGTAGTTAAGCTCAGTACCTCTGTTGGCTAACTCAGTCGAAATGCTTACGATCGCCGAAACGGACGTAAACACAAATACAATATGAAAACACTAACAGTACTACCTCCACGGCGATCGTGTTTACCTAGATTTCAATCGATCTCTCACTGATAAAAACACACCCTTTAATTTTGACTAAGTTCTCGCTAACTCTGAATCAGCGTGTGATCACTCAAAAGTTTGCCTCTCCTATAGCCTTACTTAAACTTCCATCCACTTGAGCAACTGGTTTCGGGGGATTGAACTGCTCGGACAAGCTTTTCTGCTCTGCCCGTCGTGATTCGGGGGGGGGCACCAAAGGCCGGGGATAATTAGGAACTTATACCTTATTTCAGAGGCCCAGCTCAACCCTGACGCCTGCTTTTTCTGGTGTCGGGGGACACTAACGGATCAACTCCCCAATGCTATCTCAGCAACAAAACTTTCACTTTACTTTTTGACTAACAACTCGAAGCTCTACTCGTACTAGAAATTATGTATGTGACTCGTGTAATAATACGTAACCTGAAAAAGATAGCACAATACACCTGACAGACAATCGTAGCTAAACTACACCTAAATAATCGGCGTAATAGATTTCGAAATCTGGTCTAATTGGTTCAACCGCTAAGGACACACAAACTGCACAGAACATAAGATATTCCTGAAAAGCCCTAAACTGGAATCGGCACTCTTCTAGCCTGACCCTTTTAGGCTAGAACTAAAAAGCTGTGATAGGTCTACTAGTCAGCTCAATGATCTACTAGACTGCTCTAACCTAATGGTCAGCCTAGGCTCCTTCTACCTAGCAACAGCTACTACAAAACTAACAATTGGCTGGATCCTGGTGAGGTGGATTGGAGGGCACAGACGGCCGGACAGCGGAAGGCGGACACTGGAAGGACCTTGGGGCGGTCGGACAGACGGCGGGAGCGGGCGAACGGACGGCTGGCGGGCAGGAACGGACCGGACCAGCACGGCGGACGGCGGGTGGCAGGAACTGCGCGAGAGTCGGTGGCGCAGCAGCGGAACGGCGGGCAACGCGGGTCGACATGGCGGACGACTGGCGAGAGGGGGGACCGGAGCCTTAATGGGCTGAGCCGGACGAGCGGGGACAGGGACGGACACGACACGAGACGGGGGGAACGACGCGAGGGGCACTGGCGCCACTGAGCGCACGCGACAGAGGGGTAGCACCGGAGGGGGGGGGGTTTGGCGACGCGAACAGAACCGGGCGCACGGCGCACGGTCAGAAATGGAGCACTGGGGGGCACGGGCCGGACGGCCGAGCAAGGGGCAATAGCAGAATTAATTGGCCCACGGGCCTCTGAAAAAAATGGCGCTTAGAGCGCTGGCAAAGTTACAGACAGGGATAGGGCCACTCGGGCGATCTCGCTCAATAATCAATAAAGAAGTCGGGAGTCGGTAATTTGGAGGTATAGATTTATTAAAAGTTCAGAACAGATTACAGACAGGGGCAGTAAATGGTGCAGACACAGGGGAGCAGGAGAAAGCAGGACCGACTGTACTTGGTGGAACTTTTCTACCCGACTGACCTAGCTACTACTTGGGGGGCGGCTTTTTCCTTTGTCCTTCTTTGTCGGGATCTACCGATCCAGAAATCAGCCATTCAGAAGCGGCCATTCTTAGGCCCGCCTACCTACACTTTTGCAAAAACCACTTGAGGGCTGGGGGGTCGAAGGCTGCTGGCCCTCACACCTCGATACCTAATTCCTTTTTAATGGCCCTTGATTCCTGATGGGTGGGCCCAGGTATCATAAATCTTTCTACTTTTTCTTGGGCCAACCAGAAAACTTGAACACTTGAGTTACTGAATTATGACAAAATTGGGAAAAACAGGATTAGTAAACGAAAAAGGGGAGAGAAAGGGAAAAAAGGGGGAAAATGGAAATATGTGACTAAAAACCATTATTACTGCTTAATAACTGCAATAACATTACGTATTACTAAATTGTATACTTCATTACATGTTGCGTGAACTGAAGACTTAGTTGCCATACTTAATTACTATGCATTATGGGCTGCGGACCCATTCAAAACTTGACATGTACAATCTACCGTAATCCTCTCACTAAACTTAGGGTGAAACTTTCTTTTTCAAGGCTTTCTTCTGCTCCCAAAAAACATAGTTACAAATACCGAAAGAGTTCAAAAAAGTGACCATCATACAGATTAAAAGACGAGTCAAACAATACCAAATACGAATGCATTACAATTATTAATTACTGAATTATAACATAACAAAATTAGGGTCCAAAACTGCTCTTTTTACGCCTACGATTCAGCTCAAATTCGACTAAATCTAACAATCTGCAATCTAACTTCGAATAACTTCTTCTATATTACTCCGAATAACTTCAAACTTTCTATAATTATTCTCTACTTCATACTCTACAATTCCATATTTTTCACGTTCCACAAGACCAAAAGATCACTTAGTTATTAACCGCTAAACTTCACTAATTACTGCTTTTCTAGCTTCCAGCTAGCTCGCCAATATGTGGGCTAATGCTATGGCTTAGCCCAGATATTGTTTACAACAACTATCCGGCTAGCTTCTATACTCCCAGGAGGGCTTCCAAATCACTGCTTAAAACTGGTTAATTACTGATTAAAACTCACGACCCTCAGAAAATACGGACAAACAATTATATGGACAGTTATTATGAATACAGGGACAATTATTATACGACAATCGGCTGCAATTATGAACAGGGAGCACAAGGGAAAGGGGACGGATACTGGCTTAGGACATTATTACTTATTATTTGTACTTTCTTCTATGCCAAACTCGTTCTATCCTTCAGGGGGGGGGGCTTAGGACTTACACACTTGACGATTAACTGAATCAGGCGCTCTCGTACGGACATAGAGGGGGAAATGGGGTTTTGGGGGATAAGCAAAACGGGGGTTCCGCCTGAGAATGTGGCCTCATTCTGCGCCACGTCTGATCGCTAAAATCTGACCGCCGCCTCATACTTGCGCTGGAGGTAGCGCCATTCCTCACAAAACCAGAGGGCGTGCCGGATGAATGGGAGGATAACCCGGCACGTATCGGACCGGCGATAGGCGTTTGACGCCACAAGGAAGGTATGGGGGGATGTGCATGACGGACATTGGGACCGAGGGGAGGGGTTGGGGTGAGGGGTGTCACAGACGACCCCGTCAACTGGGTCCTCTGGGTACCACAGTTGCAGTGGTCGCCCGTCGTTATCGGACGACCACTTGAAAAAACAGCGCGTGCAAATGTGTGCGGGGCGGGTTGGACCCCGCTCTCAAGGGTGATTTCTGTGCCACCCTTAGGGGTAGGGAGGGTGAGCTTGTAGGCTTCCGAACCCAGAATTTCATAGGGGTTGGGGCCACTATAGGGGTGTGGGGTGAAAACCCCGGTAACCATAGAGGGAGGGAAGTCTGGGACCCCTCTAGGAGAATCCGCCAGCACTACCAGGGGGACAGTGAGCTGGATGTCGGGGCCGCTGCAGTTGTGCGCGCACCGGCGCACGAGCTCATCAGACAGGAGCTCTTCACCTGTGTGGAGGGAATGGATGGCATGACTGCGGGGGGCTTGGTAATCAGATCATGGGGACGGTTGCCTCAGGGGGAAGGGGGTTTCTGCGAGCGGGGAGATAATGTTTTCCGGTTCCAAAGCCGGATTCACGAAATTCTTGAATTCCGGATGCTCGTAGGCCATTCTACAAAAATTTGAAGTTCGGGGTAAGTTTGGGGAAACATTCATTCAGCAGCGCATTCCTATTCTCGTTTTCAATCATAAGATTCTTTGAGCCCTGATTCCGCTCACACGCATAATTATAAGCTTTTGAAGATATACTTTCATTGTTCAAAGTGCTGGTAAAATTATGTATGTTGGGCAGTTGTTCTTCGTCGAATCGTTCGAAGCAATTTATATATCGATCCCTTTATCGAGCAAGTTTTGCACAAGTTTTTTCAGTGATGTATTTAAAAACTGAAAACTATCAATAAATTTCAAATTCCAACTAATGTTCGTTTCTGGACATCTGCAGCGCAAAGTAATTGTGAGAAAATCATCCATACCTGTAGGTATTGCAAACTATTCTATTTAACTTTTCATTTGCAAAGCATCCATTTTGATCAAGAAGTAAATGTCCGCCGTACCGTCGCAAATTATGTATCACAACCACAACGTCTCTGTTGAGTCTATAATTTATGTTACAAATATTATGACTGGCTCCTCTATATTGACGGCAAATATTATCTGCGACCTTGTCATTGTCTAGCAAAAAACTTCTGCAAATGTTGCAACTAAATGTTGAGCTAAACTGTACTGCATCTTGTTTACTCATCTTGTAAGCATAGATCGTTGTAAATTGTAGACGCGTTGTTGCATTTCCGAGTTGTAATAAATGGTGGAGGAAGTGATAGATTACCTAGATTTCAATCGATCTCTCACTGATAAAAACACACCCTTTAATTTTGACTAAGTTCTCGCTAACTCTGAATCAGCGTGTGATCACTCAAAAGTTTGCCTCTCCTATAGCCTTACTTAAACTTCCATCCACTTGAGCAACTGGTTTCGGGGGATTGAACTGCTCGGACAAGCTTTTCTGCTCTGCCCGTCGTGATTCGGGGGGGGGGGCACCAAAGGCCGGGGATAATTAGGAACTTATACCTTATTTCAGAGGCCCAGCTCAACCCTGACGCCTGCTTTTTCTGGTGTCGGGGGACACTAACGGATCAACTCCCCAATGCTATCTCAGCAACAAAACTTTCACTTTACTTTTTGACTAACAACTCGAAGCTCTACTCGTACTAGAAATTATGTATGTGACTCGTGTAATAATACGTAACCTGAAAAAGATAGCACAATACACCTGACAGACAATCGTAGCTAAACTACACCTAAATAATCGGCGTAATAGATTTCGAA
>JASANF010007231.1:0-24952 GCA_030248245.1 Trissonchulus sp. WLG1_4 | reverse complement strand
TATTAAAATGCCTGAACTAATCACTGTCTTGCGTTCCCCACTGATTAAGTATGCGTTGTGACATACATCGCGACAAGTACTACCTGTGACTTAATTACTATAATTAGACTTGACTTATTTCCAAATAAAAGCAACTCGAGTAAGGCGTCACCCAAGTACCGATCTATGTAAGTTACGAAACATATTTTCAGACAAAGCCCAATTAACGACGTAGTGGGGGAGTCGTGTATGTTATTTACCACAATACGCAAGTAGTATTTTTAATTATTTAACTTTATCATCGATTTCAGTCTTAACTTTCTGTCAACCCTTTTGAAATCGTCGGTATATTCCAGGTCTTCGATTTCGATCTATTGAGTCGTTTGCTTCTTGAGGGTTTATTTCTTCCTTTTTCTTTTTCTTGATTGTCTTACTTCGTTTTGGGTGTTTGCGTTTTTCTTTACGACGTGGATTCTGAGACAGTGACTTTGTGCCAGGAATACCATTTTTCGCAGGATCTGCCTAGACTTGTTTTTCTTGATCCAGAATTTTGACGCTGGTACCTTCGTCCGTAATTTTTTCCACGACCTACCATCGGGCTTCGGTAAAATTTCCATGCGTTTCCCTGGCATTTTGAAATGGACATTATTACAAACTATTGTTTTGTTCTTTTTGCAAGTCTTTTTCTGCAACTTGTTTTTCTTTTTGAATCTTTTTCCCTTGGATGTTCTAGATTTTTGTTTGCCGCCTTTGGCACCCGGTTCATCTTTCGAAGTCGGTACCGGCTGATGACCCCAAAAGCGACTAAGGAAATGATTCAAACCCACAATAATGCATCGCGCATTCATGCTGCCCTGGGTTTTACGATTATGTCCGCCGTAAGGGGGGAAAATGCTGAAATCTATTTTTTGCAAAGAGTCACCGACATTCTTCTTAAGTTTAACAAGGGTTTTTGCGACCCCCAGAGTTTTTATACCCAGAGTGTTTCGAACAGTAAGTAATTTGGTTGTGTCTACCAGATTATTTTCCGGTTTTCAAAAGATTCTGTGGGTAGTAGACTAAACGTGCCTTCTGCGAGTACTCATAGATAGCTGGAAATCATTTTTATTGTTATTGAATTTTATGTTTTAGTTGAAAAAATTTAAAGTTAAGCTTTTGAGGTAATCAAAAGCTATAACTGCTTTGTTGAATTTCAAATTTTTTTTTAAAACATTTAGTTACCTTACTGTACTACTTAATTTTTTGAACAAACAACTGGAATGATATGTTTTAGAACTATAATTTTTTCCTTAATTTATAGCATACACATTCAAAATCAGTCGGTAAAGGAAAGCAATAAAATGTAAAAGCAGATTGAAAAATTGAAAGATTTTTATACTGACATTTTCCGGCTCAAACATCTATTACAATCAAGAAGATGCTGTTGTGAACAGCGTTAGTAACACGCAGTATAGAAGGGGTTAAGGTAACCGCAGCTCAGCTACGGTAGTAATTCAAGATGTTAGGAACCATATAACCGGCAATACGCCAAATGATTGTTTTTTATATTTGTAAAATTGCTAATATTTATGCTAAATTGAAATGGTTTGGAGAATTAATGTTGTGGCTGAACTCTCCTCCAGAAACCATGCTTTTAATGGCCGTTTAGAAGCGGAGAGCATCTTGTTGCCAGTAAAGTCTTATGTGCTAAACCTGTTCCTCTCGTTTAAGGGGCTGAAAGTTACGCTGCAACGGTAGATACTCTAGTCAATCATACTATAGTGTCATATATGCAATTAACGAATATTCAAACCGTCATAGCTTAGACGTAAGCAAATTTTACGACACTGAACTAAAAACAGTCGCGCTTTCAAATGATACCTTACTTGAAGTTTCCCATTTACGTTTAACCGTTTAAATTCTTATTCTAAAGTATGCTGCAAGTTAAATGCATAGGGCCTCTTCATTTATCGGATTAAACGGACTGGACTTATTTTAGTCCGACGTTTAAAAACGACAAGTCTGATTAGACTGACTAAACGGGTTAAATTAAGTCAGCAGCTTAATTTTAGTCCGAACCCATTCCTAAACTACCACCGGATTAAACTCTCAATTAAACTCAATTCAACGGACTAAAACTAGTCGGATTAAAAATTTCTATTCCTAAGCCGGATTTAAATAAGTCCGTTTAGTCTAGTCGCTGAATTTTACATAGTTTTAATCCTCGTTCTGTTATGAGGATTAAACAGCTTAACTTCCAGGTGCCCCCAATTATTATCTTGCACTATCATTATCTATCACTTATGGCTATCTTAAACGATTTGGACGATCTGTTTATCAAATTATAGTTGAATAGCTATTTTATAGTGTAGTTAATTAATTGTTCAAAAAAAATGTCAGTTCAACATCCTTTTGACATATGTTATTTTAATACAAATAACTAAAAAATTTATTTTATTTTACTGAAAATATTTTAAAAAGTAGTTGTCTGTGTAGTCGGATCTGAACCATAGTCAAGGCGATCGCTCTAACCGCTCAAAGGAAAGATTTAAAAAAATGTATATTGTCATTTGCAGCTTATTTTCACATTGTGTGCGGCTGCAAATAAAGTTTTTTATTAGGTAAACGCTGCATTTAAACAGCAAGTTATTGGTAACGTCAACTGTTCATCCAATCAAAGTACAGTTTGTAGGCGGACACAAAACTAATTGGCTGTGCGAAAAAACATTATAGTTGCACCTGAAATCTGAATTTTTTTAGTGTTGGGAAGTTAAGTATAGGAATTACACTAAACTAAATAAAGACCGACTAAATTTAGTCCAACTATAAATTTGGGCCATTTTTAAACTACCGTATTAAACGGTTTGGCGCAAAATCTGAAGTCTAGCATGATCGGACTAAACTGACTTGAAAATCAGCGTGCTATCAAATAAGTCCGGAGGTTTTGGAATGGCTATTTTTCAGCATAACTTTCAAACCGTTTAATCCGATTATAATTAACCCTTTAATCCGGTAAGGGAATAGGCCTATAGAAACCGTTATTTACGTATAAAAAGTTCAACTAGGCCTCAGTAAACTAGTAAAGTTCACTAGGCCTCGCACACTCAGTAAACACATAAAATGAGAATGACACAAGTTTTTAAAATATTTACATAAATTAAACCTTAATGTTAACAGCATTTGAATACAAAATGTGGACATGAATTTAGAAAATAAAAGCATAAATAGAAAAATGAACTTCACAGACCAAGTATTATACAAAACACACACACACACACACACACATTTATATAATTTCAGCTAATTAAAAATGAGTACCATTTAACATCACGCTCAGAAAGAAATTTAGAAATCCAAGTTTATTCAAATCAACCTTATTTCCTTAGCAGCTGAAATATTTATTTCGTCACTGAACTTTTTTGAATAATAAAAAGACCATGACGCATAAGCCCAAACTTCAATAAAATGAAAGAGTGCAGTATAAAGACCAGTCACCTCTGATGCAACTGCATGCATAATGGATAACGCATACACATACGCATACGCATACGCATAACTGCAGATGGTTTAACACTAAAAAATTGACAAATTAGCTTGCCCACCTGTCATTCTTGTCCTTCACAAGATCATTTACAAGCCAACTTCGTCCCTTCAGCTGTTGTCCCGCTACAGTGATCTCCAAGAAACACCCGTAATCCGGGAAGTTACTTGCACCACAACATTCACGCGACGGCGCACTTATTTTAATGGGGCTCACATCAACATAGATCTTCACTTCTCTCTCGTCTTCAAAAAAATCATTTTGACTTTTATATCTTTCAAACACTTCTTTGACTGCAAAAAATGATAGCTAATTTATTTATTAAACATTCAGTTCTCCCATCAATTAGTTCAGTAATTATATCTTTTTATCAGCAAATAATAGTTTTAATAAATAATACAAATCACTAACCTAGATGAAGTAGTAACATATTAAATTAATAAACGTAATTTAAATGGAAAAAACTTACTAAATTGATATATAATTACAAATAAAAAACAAATATTTATTTTAATATATATACGTTGGAAGCCGCGATGGTTCAAAATTATAGAATTAGCTGAAACTTTGTTTATTTGTTATAAAATTCTGGCCGTTAAATTTTCAGTTATGGCATTTCAAAGTTTTTACCATTACAACGTTTTCGGCTGGTCGAGACGAAGCACAATTTTTTATTTGAAGTCCTCACTTACCTGGCATAACAAAATGATTTGCATATCAAAATTACGGCAATATATTGCGTAAGAGATGGTCAAATTATTGTGTCTGTAGGTTTAGTGTCGGTTGTTATACAAGTCTTGAAATCTCGACGCTGAACACGTTAGACAGTCGATTTCGGAGTAAAAAAGTTTCAGATATTTGATATAACTTTCAGAGCGGTCGTTAAATTTTTCAGCACATATAGGCCATTAATATTGCCAGTATCCTACAAATTTTTGTAAAAAAACAAGACCTCTTTTGTCAGTTACACAAGTTTAACGATAAAAAGATTTATTAAAAATTCATTTTTTTGAAATAAGTATTTATTTTTGACTTGTGTACTAAAAGTTAATCTTCTGGCGCAACTTAAACGCGTTAAATCAATATCTAATTCTACTCTAAACGAAGTTTACGTGTCTGTTAGGTATATTTTGTTCCTGGTTAGGTCAGTGCGTAATAAGTTAAAATATCATAAAATCTGATCAAGTTTAACAAGAACATAGCGCTTAAAAACAGTCAAACCTACTTGGCTAATGCCGTTTTCAGCACTAAAAATCAACGTATGCTTATTTAAATAATAGCGTAAAAGTTATGAAAAAATAAATATCACCTTTATGCGTTGCCGTAGTTTTATTACACAAGCCTTTTTTTATACACAAATTTAGGTTTTAACTTAATGATAGTTATGTCTATGTTCTTTGATCGCGATTTTAGTTATCTCATCTTGCTATAACAAATATATTTTATCTGCATCAACCTATTGGACAGAAAACTGGTGGATACATTAAATCGAAACCGAGACTATTGAACAACAGTTGAATGAAAATTTTGAACAAGACTATGCATGAATATACAAATTATTCTTTTTGTTCTCGTCTGTAGAGGTGCGTAAAATATTATAGCAACTTGAGTTCACTGAATAAATGGTTTCTCAAACTCAGGTAAAGTTTAAAATAAAGCAGCTAGTAATCAGTGTTTTGCTGAAATAGCTTTGCAGTAAAGTGTGAAACATAAGTGTAACAATTTCCTTCATATGACCAACCGACAAAAAATCATAACTTTTGTAATAAAAAAAGAGTGATATACACTGCAGGAGACGTTTCTTTTTTAATTAAGAAGCAAGAAAATGATGAAAGATATAATGATGAAATACATATATATGTATATATGTATATGTATATATGATATATATATATATATATATATATATATATATATATATATATATATATATATATATATATATATCTATCTTATATATAGAAATATATATATATATATATATATATATATATATATATATATATATATATATATATATATATATATATATATATATATATTTATATATAGAAATATATATCATCTTGTGGCAGACTTGGAATTGCAGTTTCAATAATTGAAATTTTGTATCAAGAATAGCACTATTTTCTGAGAAGATTTCATTGTCATTCATTATAATTTGTTAGCTGCGTCTTTTAGCCAGATTTGCTTCGGTACGTGTATTCATGCCTACCCGTATCCAAATGTTTATCAACATTAATAAAGTTGCTATAATATTTTACACACCTCTACAGACGAGAACAAAAGGAGTAATTTGTATATTCATGCATAGTCTTGTTCAAAAGTTTCATTCAACTGTTGTTCAATAGTCTCGATTTTGATTTCATGTATCCACCAGTTTTCTGTCCAATAGGGAGATGCAGGTGAAATATATACGTTTGTTATAGCAAGATGAGATAACTAAAATTGCGAGCAAAGAACATAGACATAACTATTATCAAGTTAAAACCTAAATTTGTGTATAAGAAAAGGCTTGTGTAATAAAACTATGGTAACGCATAAAGGTGATATTTATTTTTCATAACTTTTCTGCAATAATTTAACTAAGCATACGTTGATCTTTAGTGCTGAAAACAACATTAGCCAAGTAGGTTTGACTGTTTTTAAGCGCTATGTTCTTGTTAAACTTGATCAGATTCTATGATATTTTAACTTATTACGCACTGACCTAACCAGGAACAAAATATACCTAACAGACACGTAAATTTCGTTTAGAGTAGAATTAGATATTGATTTAACACGTTTAAGTTGCGCCAGAAAATTAAGTTTTAGTACACAAGTCAAAAATAATTACTTAATTCAAAAAAATGAATTTTTAATAAAACTTTTTATCGTTAAACTTGTGTAACTGACAAAGGAATCTTGTTTTTTTACGAAAATTTGTAGGATACTGGCAATATTAATGGCCTATATGTGATGAAAAATTTACGACCGCCCCTAAAGTTATATCAAATTTGTGAAACTTTTTTACTCCGAAATCGACCGTCTAACGCGTTCACCGTCGAGATTTCAAGACTTATATAACAACCGAAACTAAACTTACAGACATATAAACCTCATTTTTTGCGCAATACATTGTCGTCATTTTGATATGCAAATCATTTCGTTACGCCAGGTAAGTCAGGAGTAAACCAAGAAAATCAAGCCTCGTCTCAACCAGCTAAAAACGTCGAAATGCTAAAAACTTTGAAACGCCATAACTAAAAATTTAACGGCCCAAATTTCATAATATTTTGGCACGTATTTAGGCTCACCAATACTAACAAATATACAAAGTTTCAGCGAACTCTGTTTTTTGATCCATCGCGACGTCGTTCGTGTTTCTCAGAAATCAACTGATTTCCTAACACAGTATTGTAAGTCTGTACATTTTTTCTCAAGCTGTTACTTGCATTGGCCATGAAATGTTTAATTAATTTGATAATTTGTGTAACAATGCTGTCAAACTTTTCTTTGAATGTAACAAAATTGCACTGTCAGCTTCCTAGGCCTATGGCTGAATTTTCTTACACCCTTTAACACTTTTAACACTTGTAAACAGATGGTAATATATAAATAATATAAAACCATAAAACCGACGGTCACTTGATTGTGGGGTCAAATGTGTTTTTATGGTGACGTTGACGTACTAATAGAAAATTTTAAATAACAAGTGCAAGTGAGGTCCAACTTAGAAACAAGATAGAAACAATTCCATGGTCTGGTTTCTTACCAATTGTATTGCGTTATAAAAAAATTGACTAAATTACTGATACTGTAAATAGTGCCTGTCAGTAGCATCGATGGTGCAGTGGGTTAGCTGGTGCTGTATGTAAGTTATTTGTAATTGAAAAAGTCTTTTCATGGTGACGTACTAATAGGAAATTATCAATAACAAGTGCAGGTAAGGTCCATCTTATGTAGGTAGAAACAAGTTAGCCGTAATTTAGAAATATATTGAATAAACTGCAAATGGTGGTATATTATAGAATATAATAAGTGGTATAAAGTGTATTCAGTTGTAATCTAATAAAGTCACGACACATTATACCTTTTAATCTAACTGCTAGGATGCCGCAATACAGTGTTAGGGTGAATCAAAGCAGTGCTAGGTTAAATATTGGCCGTGCTACGATGCGACCTTTGGGTGTTATAAGTGCTGAGTTATTACTAGTGCTGTGTGAAACCCAATTTATTCTTCCAGTGTTAATAACAAAAAGAGGGCAGGTACTTATATGACAATGGGTTGTATTTACACTGCCTTTTTCTAATTTAATGCTACGCGGTTGGAGAACAAAGTTTCTTGCCAGAGTGGAATCGAGCTTCTACCCCATTGTTTAGAAACCGGATGCTGTACCGCCTGAGCCAACACGATTCTAAAACATACCAGTTCTGCAAATTGAAAAAATTGTTGGTGAAGACTTCACACTGTAGTTTCTTGTACCTTTTATTGCACAAATGTAAACAAGATCGCAACTAACTATAAAAAATTATCTAAGATTCTTAATCATTTACAGCTGGTGTGTTTGTACTAATTGTCTGTGTCCGCAAAGTTCTTAGCGAAAAAACTGTAATAGGTTGCCCTGACAATTGTTTTTATGCAACGACACGTATACATATGTTGAAGTAAAGATGAGGCCCCAATTTAGAAAAAAAGGAAAAAATGGAGGCGCAGTTTTCATTTACAATACATATGTTATAAGAACGTGGGCAGAGCGTTAAAGAACTTGAGGTGGTAGTTCCAGAATCGCAGTTCTTTTTATGCGATTATGTTCAAACTACTATCATGTTGTGATCATGCTAATATAAAAAATAGCTACTCCATTACCTTGCAGTTTATAAAGCAGTGTGGCAGCTAGTGTTAACGTTTGGAATTTGGGAAATAGTAAATGTTCTGGGTGTTTTGTGGTGTAGTTTAAATAAATTTTAGTCTCTTTATCTACATAGTGTAGATTAGTCTGAAAAATGACTCACTGCAATTCGACAACTACCACCTTAATAGGCTTGCCTTCACTAACATCTGCTATCGCAGTATATATGTGCTTCCAAAGTGTACTGCCAATGAGCTAAAGCCACGAGAACAAACGCGCAGATATTCATCGCTAAGGATTTTGAAAACATTTAAGAAATGGCACCTGTCTTCATGGTCGAACTAAAACAACTTGTGAACCATAACTTATTATTTGCTGTTAAGTTTTTGAAGCTTGAATATACGATCACTTGATTAGCAGTGCATCAAATTTCATGGAAATCAATAAATCAACAGTATATAATAGCATGGCATTTTTTCGTAAAATCCGCATTAGAGATCGGGAACTTTCAATGTAGCTATTTTAATGAATTTCAGCTCTGGCACAAAGTCATCGTGCTTTTCAAGAAAAAAAAATGGCACTATAAGGTTTCAAACTGAATGCACCTAACAGTATGCTACATCTTACCTATCCGTTGACAATTTACTGCACAGTTTTTAAAGGATCGATTCGTACTTATTGTGAAGTTTATGTTGTTGGTCATGTGAGTCAGGTGGTGTCTGGAAAATCCCGATAGCAACACCAGATTAAAACAAGCCCAGCCACTGCTTGTGTAACTTGCCTCAATTTCAGGGTCCGATGTATAGAAGGAAAGTGTTTGTCGATGAAATTATCTCAATCAACCCAAAATTTTCAACAACGAACATTTTGTTTTCAACGACGATAATTTTGTTTTCAACGGCAAACATTAGGTATGCTTCGATAAATCGATCCCTGGTAAGGGAGTGGAGACGGGTTCCACCCCCATCCTTACTGGCAATTAAAAATCTGTAGTGTCGATTTCGGGCTTGCATTTCGACCGGTGCACTGTTTAGTTAGGCCAATTCAGCTGATATTGAAATAAAAGTTAGCTGAAACTGAAATCACACTCTCCATTATGTACAATCTCATGACTCATGAGAATCATGATATTATGAACATCTCCTGGGAGGAACCTTGCCCCTTTTAGGGGCAACTTGTTTTGTTGCGACGTATGTGCAAGGGGACCGCACTCTTCCCACAGGGTAGGGAAAGTCCCCTTGATTACGGGGAATACAGTGGGCCAAATATTCTATACAGTCAACTTCGAACATTGACTGGCCCAATTTTCTCCACAGGTGGATTACCTAGATCCGAGAACTAGGTAGGGCCTACGTCGTTCACGAACCGCAACAACTACCCTAAGCCTAAGCCTACATAAAAACCTAAACTAAAAAACAGAAAAAACACGGTTGTGGTGTAAAAAAATATTTATCGAATTACAAATAAGATTCAGGAGCGGATACAAACAAAACAGGATAGAAAGAAATACAAGGCCGCAGCCGAACACAACACGACGGTCGCAAAAACTCGTTAAAAATTTATCTTCACTAAGCCAGACAACACACATCATCTTGAAAAAATGTGAATATAATCGTGTGTTTTATGAAAGTTTCTTTAGACGTTTTTGACTGTTAATATTGGTCTATTCACGCTTTTCATGTTCGTTAGACATACTTCACAACCCTTGCTTTTCGCCAAAGTTCGGCCTAAACTTTCCAGAGGGGTTTTTCTGATAAGTTTTTCGAGATTTAGGGTAAAAATATATAGTCCTGGCCTCAAATAGTGTCCTTCGTGCGTGTGAGTGCGAGTGGCTAGCAGACTTAGTTGTGCAACGAACTTCGAGTGAATTTAGAGTGACCTTTTAATGAACTAGGCGTTTAACCTGCATACGTACACATGCAGCTAAGCTAGAAGCTGTCCTTATTTACTACGTAAGTAGGCTTATATGAGAACGTAGCCGCAGCAATTTCTTAGCCAGTAGGTCAGAAGTTTAATTGAGGACCAGTAACCACTCAAGTTAATCAATTTGCCTTCGAGTAAAAGTTCGTGTAAACTGCGTTTAGAATTCGAGTAAAGAGGGTGCAAATAACTTTTCTACCTTTCAAACAGGCTTACAGCGTAGTAAAGTGATAACGTGTTGTGTGAATTATTCACACTTTTATAAACGTTAGTTTCTATTGACACAGTAAAGCCCAAGTTCAGCTTGAAATGATAAGATTTCACTTTATTTTATATTTCCTGAATTAGTATGTTTAACGGAGAGCTAATCTCAGCGAGAAGGGCCGCCACCAAATTTAAATATTCTACTATTGTGTGGTCTGGCTTACAGTCAGTCAGATTTGGACCGCCGACGCAAACGGGAGGTGGTGCCGATAGGTGTATAGGGCCTCGCGCGCGAATTAGTCCCTCACAAGCCAAGGCCGATTTAAGCTAGGTTTTTACTTGTTTTCTTCTTGTTGTTATTATTGTTGTTATTTAGCCTCAACTTTAATTTTAATTTTCAGTGTCGCATTTTAATTCTTGATTGCCATGGGGGGCGTGTTGAGTGTTTGAAAGGTTTTGCAGCGATTTTGGTAATTCCGCGGGTGAGCCCAAACAAGCTCTTCTGCTGAGTGAGCAGCGTAACATTGTGTGGCCTGATTGTCAATATTCCGAAGGAAATATCAAACGCGGCCAATATCTTGTAGATAAAACTATTATTAAAATCTGATTTGTGCACACATTTACTGCTGAGTAGCTCCAAAGTTTGTCAAGCAACAAAAAAAGGATTGAAAAATAAAAAAATCTGACGGCATCGAGAAAATGTAAAAACTCTACTCATATTTTACCTGGGACTCGAACCACAGACCGAGCGAATCAAAAAAGGGAGCATTATACCACTCGACCACAGGACCACAAGGGTCAATTCGTCAAAAAGTTCAATTATCCGCATGGTAGATGCAATGTTAGCATGTATCACGACATCAAGCATGTTTTGAAAAACCGGTGTTCGTCAAAGCCGTTCAAAAATGACATGAAATTAAATAAAAATACGACAATAATAAAAATATGACAGTAACCAATGAAAAATTGTTATTAATAGTTGCTGCGGTTACTTATGCAGGAAGTCTATCTGCAATTCAAAACAGCGGTGGTTAGCTCGGTTAGTAGAGCATCTGGTTGTCAACCGGAAGGTCGAGGGTTCAAATCCTCACCACCGATGCATTTTGCGTTTGCTGCATTGAACCATGCATCACTACAGTAGGCCATGAAAAGCGACATACCTGCCCTTCCAGTGTTAATTAACACAGGAAATTTGACCCACCTAGAATTACATAGGATTTAAACAAGCACGTTTTGCGAGTAGAGTTGAACTAATTTTTGACAGATTTCGTTGCAACATGCTTTGTACAGTGCCGAGGATATTCTTCGAATATAAAACGCGGCCCTCAAATTCGTACGTTCGCTGCAACTTGCTTTCAATCAGGGCCCAATTTTTCGAAAAAAATGTTCTCCGTTTAAGTTGTGCGTTTTTAGAAACCCTGCGTTTAAGTTCTCCGTTTAAATGTTGAAAGTTCAGGGCCTTCCGTTTAATTGTTCTCCGTATATTAAACGGAGAACTTTTAAACAGAGCGATTCAAAACAAAGAACCTAAACAGAGAACTTATTTTTCGAAAAAATGGGCCCAGAAGTTCTTTTACCCAAAATGTAATGAAAATGCTATTGGTGACGAAGAAGTTACATTTGCTTAGTAATATTTGGCCACTAACACACAGATCTGCAAATCTTGAGAAAACTATATATTTGATTGTAACTCGTGTGCTACAGTAAAGTGCAATAACCCGACTTATATAGAAAGCAGCAGCACTACACGCTATAGTCGAATCGATTTACAAGTCACTTATTGCACTGCAGGTTGTGCTAAAAGTATTTGATACGCATGTGTAAAACCCTCGTGCAGGTGCACTCGTGCGCTTTGCGCACTCGTGCTCCTGCACTCGGAGTTTCACAGAAACATGCGTATTAATCACTTATAGCACGCCAACCAGTGCTATACCTAACCCATACTTATCAGGTGCTGGAATAAGGTTGTGCCAAGTTTTATCTTCTCAAATTAGGCGTTCATCATGTGCGGCATCCAAAGTTCCCAGTACGCATGAATTGGTTAGAGAAAAACTAAGTACTAAATCTTTCGGCCAAAAATGAGCGATTTGAAACAGATTTTACTAAAAAACTACACTTAAACAGATGCAAAATTCCGATTCACCATACTGTGGTTAAAATAGGCAGTGTTTAATACCTTATTGCAAAAAGTGTTTGTAAGGAGCAGTTTCAATAAATACAACACACCTAACACACATCTGCTCTAACCACGCGTTAGAATGAACAGCATTTCATGTGCCTATGTCAACTGCTAAAGTTAACATCAGCAGTTGACGATGTAGCCAATATGCACTCACATGCATAGCAGTCTTCTGGATGACTTGCCAACAATTCTTCAAGACTTGAAAATGTCCTGGTTGCGACGCGCTGATATACGATCTGAGAAACATCGTTACCACAGGTTACGTCATATTACTGTGTACTGTGGACAGAGTTTGCGAGCACTTGACAGACACGCTGAGGCTCTCGCACATCAATAAGCGAACGTTAGAACCAGCAAACTTAGCATACACAAGATTAACACACACGCTGAACACACACGCTCACACTAGTATAGGCCGCGTAAAAACTGAGTGAGTTCCAGAATCTGAGTTTTATGCGACTTGTTGCAATTTTCAGTCGTTACATCACGTTCCGCTTGGGCTCGGGCGCACGGTCATTTTCGCCTTTGTACTCCTCGCCTTGAGGCATAAATTTCAATAGCCTCATGGTTTGTGACTTAACACAATAACCGTAACAAAAGAATGGCACCTTAACAGACACTTTTGCTATAATAAGAGAGACTACATAAACCGTCCTATGTCGGTTCATATATAGAATCGATGGCATGCAATTTTTTTGACAAAATGGAAAACAGAAAAATAAGGGAGAAAAAGGAGGTAAATGCAACATTAATTCAAAGAGACAACAATAAAAATTGGTGACCAATAGCTGACACAGAGGGTTATAGATTTCCGACGTCGGCTGCTGTGCTCTACGCCTTATAAAATAATTGAAATTAAAGCTTTTGAACAGGATTCGAACAAAATATATTAGTTGAATTATAAAATTAGTACAAAAGATTCCATATATCAGCGCCTGACAATGCAAAACAATAGAATAAAGAAAATCGCACTGAATTAAAAAGATTTGGAATATTTTAAACTAAAGAAAACTACATAGAAAGGATAGATAGAACAAATAGCTACAAAGACCGCCAGATGTGAAGATGACAAGTTTATATTAACAATAGTTTTTGTTTATTTCTATGCTACGAAGAAACACATAATTTTGAATCTGAAAAGCGGGTTCTGACTTCGGAGTGTGGAAAAAATTAACCTTGGGTAGAGACAAACCATATCACTATATTACAGATGATTTTACAATCAAAACTTTTAGTTCTAGTAATTAGTAAGTTAGTAAGTTTACAGTCCACTCTCGCCTTTAATTGTTAATGAATCTGCTAACCTTTGGTAAATCAGGTAAGGCTGATTGGAATGTGTGGTATTATTTTTAATTCACCTACAATTTGTGGACGGATTAACTTTTGCAAAACTGATAAAAATACATTTTCTGTACACAAGTGAACCGTTCAGTTAAAATTTCCGTGATTGGTTTAATAAAACAAACACTTTTGTGGAGGTGCACTTTGTCTGTCACATTCAAACAGTGAGTATTATTTTACCGTGTCGTAAAATACAGCGCGGAGTGCAGCAAATGACCTGCTTTGTGAAAGATTTTACTAAGAATAAACCCCGGGACCACGCAAACAGAATTTTTAGGTCAACGCTTGCCGTTATTGTACCTCTTACATCGAAATGCTGACTTTAGTGGATCCCACATAGAGTGATTCTAGTTGCAACTAGGGATGTTTTCAGTTATCGAAATCTTAATCAGTTCAGTTAATCAGTTAACTGATTTGGTTAAAATTAGATCAGTTCAGTTATCAGTTAATTTTGCAAAAATTTAATCAGTTCAGTTACAGTTAAGTTAACTTAAGGGGGTAATTGCGTTTTTAGGTGTTTTTTTGAAAAGCCATAGCTCAGCGTTTACAAATTCAAATCACAAGCGGTCTTTTGCATTAGGTAGAACAATATCTTTCCTAAATGTATGCCATGCATTGAAATTTAACCTGTGATTTTGTTTCCAGTATAAGCGACTAAAGAAAGGTCCTTTCCAAAATATTACAATTTTTTAGAAAAAGTTTGCGCCACAGCTCTGAATCCTACGATTACCTGTTAGGGCTGAAAGTTGGTAATGTTTTTGACATGTTTAAAATCCCCAGGCATGTCCCCCACTTTTTTAATAACTAGTCAAGTTACTGAGAAAATAGCTGAAAAGCAATCGCACCGAAAATTTAAGATATTTTCTTGTAATTAAAACCCTCTAAAAATGTCCACAGGTGAAATTTCGAAAAAATGACAGACATGCCTGGGGATTTTGACCTTTACAGTACTGTCCCAAAAATTCATGCTCATGCGTCACTTATAACATGAGTACTGGTGTTACAAAGTTTACATAGAAATCACAAAAACCTCGAAAACGCAACTACCACCTTAATAACTGTAACTGATAACTTTAACTGAAAATATTTTCAGTTATTTCTTTAAAAATGCTAGTTTTTTTCCGCTAATCCCGATATTTGCTAAAGTTTTCACGTAGTTTCTACTAAATTAGAACTTAATTAACTTCTAATTATTAACTATTTAATTACTAATATTTGAATCTACTCAAAACAAAAAACCTCTTGTCAACATGGGATCAAACATTTATTTTAAAACGAAAACTTTAAACTTCTGTAACAACTGCCAAGTTGCAACTGTAAATGACATGAACTCTTGGAAGAGTGGGTGCAAAACAATGCCCAGAATAGGATAAAACATAAAACAATGAATCAAATAAAATAACAGGCAGAACCTTAAGTGGTTCGAAACTGGAAATTCAAGTCTGATCATTCATTTAAGGTGGTAGTTACGTTTTCGCAGCTTTTTTCAATGTTCTATTTTGTAGCAATTACTAAATCAATTTACAAGCGGTCTTTTGCATATTATTAATCAACTTATTTTTTACAAAATTACAGTTTTTCAAGAGTCGGTGTTACTCATAGTGTGCACGCCAACTATTTTGGTGAAGCTCATCAGCTCAATTTTAAGCATTTTTCCCCGTATTTCGTTATTTCTTCACTGTGATAAAAAAATTCCGCATACAATTACGCAATTTATACCAAAGGCACGTTGATGTGTTACGAACCTACTGGTATGCTTAACTAAACGTAATAATTTAGCAGATTTTTACAGTGAGCAAAATTTTGCCTGAAATTTTTCTAAAAAGTCAAGAAACGGCAGTTTTTATGACTTTGGTAGGCTGTAACTAAAAAAATAATCAACCTTTTTACTCAATTCGAAAAAGGTATAGGGCAAATTTATTTGGCTACTGTCAAATAAGGTGTCTTCGCATTCTTATGAACGGAACAGGATATTGGTTACTTCAACTGAAATCACTCATTGTGCTCAGAAATGACGGATTTTTAAAAAAATTTTAATTCAGTTAAATAGGGCCTCATTGGGGTCAGCTAATAATACATTAAGCACAGTTTTCCCGTACCCGTTGAAAAAATGGCGGACAAAAGTTTTAAAAATGACGTTTCAGGAGACTGAAGAAAATTTGCAATTTTTGAAGGGGTTTATTAACACTGCCAATGCTCGTGGCTGCTGTGACATATACAAACTAAATTTTGCAGGTATAATAGATGCATAAGGGACTATGTACATGTAAATTATTGTGCAAAGTGGTTATTTGTATTTCGTGATATTGGCATGAGAAGTCAAAATTGAGGTAAAAAAATTCAAAGTTACGGATCGCCTAGAACGACTAACAGAAATATGTCATATTTTAGCTGAAAATATTCTTAAAATAAATTGGGTTAGACCTTTTTTTGATTGGCTTTTATGAGTAGTGTAACAGCCACAAAAATTTGCATACAATTTTGTAAATCCTCAAAAAATACACAAAAAATCCAGTTTTTTAGCTATTAATTAGCCGTAAAAGTTTGAATCAATGTGAAAATTAGCTGAAATATTGCTATTTACATTCGCAATGTCCGTGCCAAGTTTGATTATGTTCGATCAAGTAACTTTTGAATTATTGCAAAAACTTCGAAAACGTAACTACCACCTTAATTGGCGTTTTGTCCTTTCAATACTTTTAGCGACAATTCTGCAGAGACAAAAACTTGAAGATCAATGCAAAAAGTAAACAAGCAGCGCCACAAACGATTTTATGCATGTTTCGACGCGTAACTGAAAATGATTTTCAGTTATTGCATGTAACTGAAAAGAATATCAGTTAACTGATTTCAATCAGTTTTTTACAACCGAAGCAGTTCAGTTACAGTTAAGTTAACTGCTTTTAGGAATTGTGCAGTTAAGTTATCAGTTTTTAACTGCTTTTCAAAATCAGAGCAGTTCAGTTATCCGTTATTATCAGTTAAGGGGGTAGTGTCGCGAAAGCAGTTTTGCTCATAGGCTGTGAAAATAGAACTTTTTGTTTTGAAGTAGTACATGCAATGAGATGCTAAACCAACGCTGTATGGTATCAAATGATTACTGCCAGACATCACACTATCAATATTGACAAATATCTTGGACCAATCGTCATTAGTAAGATAGACACCACACAATAGGGACATAAAAGTTCGAAAAATCAAGCCAGATATCAGATTGGCCAGCTTGTGAAGTACACATCATGTGTGGACGCACAATTTTTTGCGACAAATAAGAAAAAAGAAAATTGAAGGTTCGTTTTTCTTCTGATTTAAAAATAAGCGTCTAGATTTTCCACAATTTATCATTATTGCTGTTATTATTTTACAGTTCAAGTACACCTTCACAGTTCAAACTAGTATTACTCCACAGCCGCTACAGCAATCTGCACCAAATTTTGTGTGCATAAACTACAACATATGTGCTATTAGTCTGTGTAAAAAAACTAAACAGAAAAATTGGTAAATGTGACTAAAAAATAGAATGTGAATAGGCTTTTTTTTCGTCATTTTTCCGACTTTGAGACATTATTGCAAACTATATGTTGCACCAATTTTGCTGAAACTTGGCAAAATAATTTGCCTTTTGGTAGATTTTTAAAATATAGAAAGAACAATTTCTAACATTTTACTGAACAAGTTTTACAGTCGCGCAAAATCGACTGCTTTCGCGACACTACCCCATTAACTGTAACTGCTTAACTTTAACTGAAAATGAATCAGTTAGCAGTTAACTGAAAACATCCTTAGTTGCAACCACTTCCCACGATTCCGAATTGGTTCAGAAGATTATTCATGGCTTTTTATCTAAGTTTTACGCGGCGGCCTCAGCCGCCACGTATATACTATATTGCAAACGGCAGATCACCATGTATCTGCTCTCATAGTGTAAATTTACACTGTAATATTGGGCAGGTCAAAAAAATGCATTCTGTTTGTGGGTGTGTGTGTGCTGCTCATGCCATGCTGTGCTGCATAGTGATCAAGGCTTCAGCGTTTGTCTATAGTAAATGCATATAAACACGTATCAGTTACGCTGCTGACTTCTCATTGTGAAACTGTTGTAAGGAAACCTGTTGCAACTGTGTTTCATAGATTGATTATCAGCGCGTACGAACTTCAGATGACGTTGGCTACCAGCCGTGGTTGCCGATGGTTGTAGTTGTCATTTCGATACCCATTTAATATGATTGATTGAGTCATGTTATAGAAGTCGACACGAACATGGTCTAACTTGTAGTTTTCCAAACCTGCAGGTTTTTTGTAGGTACTAAACATAGAATATAGGTGGTTTGTCAGAATATCGTCAAACTTTGCACGACGTCTGTGGTTCACCGACACTCCAGCTGCGGTTGACACGCGATTTTGACAGTGTAGTACGTAATTTCAGACCCAAACTCTGGCGCAAAAATAGAGAGTAAGGCCACACGCCAAGTAGACGAACAGTAGACTAACACTAATCATGACTGTAACTAAATGGCGTAGATATAATGCTAAAATGACGCCATATGATTTTTTCGATTGGAAATTAGCATTTGTTTTCAAAAATGCTGGTTTGCTTTTAGTGCTGAAATTGTCGGCTAGAAACTGAAGCTGAGAGTGGTAACTCTTAATTAAATAAATTTAAAATTTAAAATACTTTGGTGCCGCGTTATATATTCGAAGAATATCCTCAGCAGTGCAAGCATGTCGCAACGAAATTTACCAAAATTAAGTAAACCCTACTCGCAAAACGTGCTTGTTGATGAGTGTTTCACGTACTTACCTGCGCACTGTACAAGAGGTCAGTGCTTGAAATGGTATTAAACATGGAAAAACATGAATATACTTAAATGCTTTTGTTTTAGTTCGTACCGTTATGACTTGAAATAGTCATTTGTTTGAAATAGTTGATTCGATTGACGTATCCTGTTTTAAATCCCCCTTGAAAAAGTTTAAATTCAATTACTTTATAAGGCTTCGAACACTGCAGCCGATTACGGTCCAGCTCTAACCCACTGGATTTTTTGTTGCTTCTTTCTTAACGTATTGTATTTTTAATAACTATGAGTTTAGTCTAGTTTGTCTGATTGCAATGAATGCTTTCTTTAATTTTTTATTTTTTGTTTCTTCAAATGGTTTGGAGTAATTCATCTATTTAAACTTTCTCAAGACCTGTTGATCCGATTAAGTCAAACAGGCAAAGTTTCATAAAGTTACTTTTATGTCTTGATAAGGCATGGGCACGTTTACAAAAATCTGTAAACGTTTTAACGCTCGCGTTTACAAATGAGAAAACGCGTTTCAACGTTTAAACGTTGTAAACGTTTTTTGACGGTTTAAACGTTTAAACGTAGACGCGTTTAAACGTTTAAACGTTTAAACCTTTAAACACGTATAAAACGTTTAAACGTTTAACCGCGTTTAAGCGTTTAAACGTTTAAACGTTTAACCGCGAATAAACGTTTAAACGTTTAAACGGTTAAACAAGTAAGCGTTTAAACGCGTTTAAACGTTTAAACGGTTAAAAAAGTAAGCGTTTAAACGTTTAAACGGTTGAACAAGTAAGCTTAAACGTTTAAACGGTTGAACAAGTAAGCGTTTAAATGCGTATAAAACGTTTAAACGATTATACATGCAAGCGTTTAAACGTTTAAACGTTTAAACACGGTTAAACGTTTAAACGTTTAAACGTTTAAACGCGTTTGTACGAATAAACGTACTAAACGTTAAACGGTTCGAAAACCGCGTTTTTTGAACCTGTAAACGTTTAAACGGTTCCAAACCGTCTAAACGTTTAAACGCGTTTAAACGGTTCGAACCGTTTAAACGTGCCCATGTCTAGTCTTTACGTTGTGTAGGGCTAGCTACTCTCATATTAATCAACAAATTCATAACTTCTTTGTCCCTCTTCAGGTATGTATTTAGTTTGAATTAACTTTTTAGTTTTTCATCAATACAAGTGTACACTTGCTTCATACGGCGATTACTGTAATACTGTTTGCGTTATTTGGGTTTAGTAAACAGTTTCTCATCATCTTGATTATGTTTGATCACGGATTTTATTTCCCTTTGTTGATTGAATGCATGCATGTTTTTTTAATGTTTGTTTGTCTGTAGGCAAATATTTCAGCAGAAATGAGCGCGTACTTTCTTGGTGACAATTTTGGGTTCGAGCTGTTTTTAGCCCACCTAGCCGGTTGTTCAGCATTCACGCCGAGTTCATCTCACGTCGTTGTTCGATGGTTACACAGAATCTACTGTTTGCTAATTGGGCTAATTTTGGGCAGTAAGTAAAGCTGTATTATTTGACAGTTTCTTGAAGTTACTGATAACAATTATTTTGAAAAAGTTTGCAACTGCGTGCGTTATATAATATTGTAGTGTATTGTGTTTATAAACTATAATTTTAACAAGCAGCAATTTTATGCAAAATTTATGGAGTTCTTATCCATGGTTATGACCGCCCGTGTGGTCTGCAGCAGTAGCAGTGAGTTTCAGTGCAGCTATTCGTCAGAATTTAAATCACTTGAAGAAGTTGCTTCAAAGGAAGTTAGACCTGTCGCTACATACCTATTTATCTGTAACACCAGGAAACTTTTTGTTATTACTGTAAACTGTTAGTAATTTTATGCCTTTGTTCACAATCCAAAAGTTCATGAACCGTTAGTTGTTTTGAAATTATAGTTTTTTGCCTTTGAGGAAAGCATTAAGTAATATATTATGTTGCAAAAATATTTTGTATTTTCAAAGAAATAAAACAATAAAAGCATTGGGATTCAGGCCCGGGGTTCTCGCGCCGGTGTTAAGCATGCTAAGACTTTGCCTCAGCTACAAATTTTTCAGGGACCACTTATTAGTTACAGCTTCATCAGAGGGTTTCTATTGGCTGAAATTTATCAATATTATTACACTCTCAAGCATGCAGCACATAGCACGAATATCGCAGGGCTAGTTCAATAACCAATAGCCTAACCCACCTCAAAGACTGTCCTGACTTCCTGAGGAAGACCCGGCTTTATCCTCCTCAGCCTACATACCTATGTACTTGGTTCTTTAGGTCAAATATTTGCAATTTTTAGTAACGAAGGCACCCAACCCGTAGCGCAAACTTTTTTGCCATGTCATGACATGCATGGATATTAATATTTTACGGTTATGACTAACCCACAAGCATGCAGCAATCGGTGAATACAGGCTCAAAACAACTATAATTGTACACTTTGGGCAAGTTTGTTCAATTAAAGGCCAATATATATTGCAAAATTTTCCACATTTCAGAGCTTTTCTTTTTTAAACAAATCTTGAGTAAATGTAATATTAACTTTTTTGACATAAAAAGTGTCGGTTAGAAAAAACTTAACGCTTTGTTCTTTAGAAAATAAAATAAAAAATATCTTGTTATCTCAGCGCTACAGTAACCTAAACTTTTCAGCATTAACAAAGGATGATAGCTGGCTGGCCGCCTGGGCCAGCTTACACACAAAACACGATCACACAACACTAAAATTACACACAGACACACACACTCAGTTTTACCAGCGAATGCACGTAAGACGTGTAATTCGCTAGAGCAATTCAAATGTAAGGTCCTGTCGCTACTGTGGTAGCGACAGGAAAAAAAATTGGCGTTTAGCTTGTAGCTCATTGCCATAACCCATATTGTATTGTAGTCTCAACTAATTTGTTGTGAAAATTTATTGTTCGTGCCAAGTCAACTATGTCTGCTGGTTTTGGCAATACAACTTGTTAGAAGCTTTTGTCAAATAACTATTTTAATTATCTAGGCACGCTGATTCACAGTCTGATCTATCACAGTTTATCAATTCTGCAAAATGTCGTTTCTTTCCAAAGCATGTACGGACTTCTTATGATAACAATCCTTTTGAATGGCCTTTTGGGCTGGGTCGTTGGTCATTATTCTGACTATTGTTTCCATAACCTAAGTTTTCAAGCTTTGCCAGATAAACTGCGAAGCTTTGACAAAGCAGCTCGAATAAAGTTGCTAATTTTTAGACTGTTGGTAGCAGCAAATTTGCTATTGTGTGTTGTTATTTGGTGCTACACTTATCAATTCGCCAAATACGTTTTTTGGCAAGGAACCTGGTTTAGCCCATTTGTGTCACCAATTATTACGAACTTAGCCACAATGGAATACATAATACCTGCTGTAATTCATCACACCGGTATTATTGTACTTGTGCAAGCTGCGGAAAATTTTACCAGCCTGCTAAAGTGCTGTGACGACCAAACATCGTTTGATGTCGCCAATTGGATTCAGTTTTATGGCAAACTTACTGATATGATATCAGTTTTTAATCGTGGTTGGCGTCACTTCAGAAGTATACTATTTGGAACTTTAATTTTATGTAAGCATGAATATTGTAATTATTTTCTAGCCAAGGGTCTAATCCTACACCGGCTTAAGTGTTATAAATGAGAATTAGGGCCTATGAGACTCGGGGGCTGTGGTGTAGTGGTTAGCATGCCTGACTTCGAAGCAGGTGGCCCGGGTTCGATTCCCGGCGCCTCCATCTCTTTCATTCTTTCTAAATTGGGGCATCCTCTTTCTTTCAACATAAGGGGGTAGTGTCGCGAAAGCGACTTGAGGAGTATCGTAAAATTTCAGTAGCGGCTGTAGAGCTACTTGTTTGAACTGTGAAGCTGTACGTAACTGTAAAGTAGTAACAGTGCCTAATAATGATAAATTGTGAAAAATCTAGACGCTTATTTTAAAATCAAAAGAACCTTCAATTTTCTTTTTTCTTTTTACTGGCAAAAAGTTGTGCGTCGACACATTAAGTGTACTTCACACGATGGCCCATCTAATATCTTGCCTGTTTTGTTGAATGATGAAGATGAAAAAGAAGATGAAAAAAAAAAAAAAAAAAAAAAATTAAGGAAAACGAAAGGAAAACGGTAACGAAACTAAAAACGAATGAACTATCAACAAAAAACGTAGCTGTATATGTACAGTACCAAAAATTAAAGTAGTATGCTCGAGCAAGCATAGTTCATTGCATTTGCTTTCTTTCATTGCATAATGCTCGAAGCAAACAAACTGGAGCCTTACGAGCAGTCTAATGGCCTTTCAAGCTTCATTTGCTTCGAGCTTTCTGCGAGCTTTTACTGACACCTGTTGAAAGTTTGAAACCGACACACGTACGTATGTACGAACTACTTCTAGTTGCCACCAGTTGGCCTTAGTTTACTCTTTGGCCTCTGAAAGGCTTTATGATGGCTAGAACTCATTTGTGGCATTTATTATAATAAGCGTTGTCGAGGAACTTTACAAAACAACCACAGTGCCGGCGGAAATGCTTGTGAAACCTTGAGCAAAAGTTCCGAAGTGTGAATCGTGTCAAAACTTTTGCAAAATTTATGTACAGCTAGTCCTTTATTTCAGTACAATTTTCTTTTCTTTTTCTTTAAAATTTCTTTCTTGCAATTTTCTTTCTTGCAAGAAAGTTGGAAATTTTTTCGACTGCATTTCTTTTAATTTTTCTGACGGGTCAGGGGCCAGCTGTTGCGTTAAAGCAGGCACCGAACGTTATTTGCCTTTAAAGTTGTAAAACAGCTGCTTTTATTTGTCTTTATTTCGCAGTGGAAGCCAATTTCTTTCAAATTTTCTTTCTTTCAATTTTCTTTCGGCTTTCTTTCTTTCAGAATTTTCTTTCTTTTTTTTCGGTTTTTCTTCAACTCAAATAAAGGACTAGCTGTAACTTTGAGTCCATAAGGGGATTTACAATTGTGGCTAGCTTGATGGAACCAATTTCACTGCATTTTCACAATTCTAGGCTACAATTGTAGGATTGTAGTTTTATGAATCCGGCCCCTGGCGGTACAACTCAAATAAGCACAAATTCCTTCATTTATGTATTGCAGTTAAGTCGGCAGTAATGATATCACACTTAGAACGTGGCTTGACGTTTGAAGGGGTCTTTTATTCAACATTGTTGTGCTTCAAAAAATTCCTCCTTACGCGTATAATAAATAAATGCCACAACTGAAGTCAAATAGATCCCTCACAATACCTTTTTCGAATCAAGTGAGAAGGCTGAGTATTTTTTTATTTACACCCTGCCAAAGTCGTAGAAGCTGCTTTTTCTTGACTCTTTAAAAAAAACGAGGCAGACTTCTGGTCACGGTGAAAATTTGCTCAATCAGTACGTTTAACATAGCATACTACTACTTTTATAGCACATAAATGTGATTCTGGGTAACTTACTTTACTGTAAGTGTAAATTCTCTTCCACACTAAAGAAATAACAAAATACATGGAAAAGTGCCCAAAATTGAACTAATAAGCTCAATTATGAGTGACTATGAGCACAGTATCGGTGATTACAAAAATGGCAGTTTTGTAAAGCATAAGTTGATTATTATTATGAAGAGTACATTATTGTGCAAAAAACCGTTTGTGAAATTTATTTAGTAATTGTAACAAAATACAAAAATAAAAAAAGCTGCGAAAACGTAAAAACCACCTTACCTGAGGTTTTATTCGAGACAGCTGCATATACAGTACCAATATACGTAACGAAACGAGTAGTATGGACAATGTATTGCTTGACTAGAGCGATGGATTCGCAGTATGCTGCGTAAGCAACGGTATTCGAAGGACTTGTAGCGCTTGCGTGCACATGACATGTGTACATAGTTGGTGTAGCTTGTGTACATTATTCACATCGCCACCTTTAAACCAACGTTGCACTATGACGCAATACCGCACGATTCTTCTAAAATTGGAGTCTCGACATCGTAAAAACTTCAGGTTTTGGGGTCGGAAAGATTCAGCGACCCGTGCAGTGTCCTCAAGCGGCAATCCCAAGTGAGTCGTACGCCTCGGCTCAAATTTTCCGCAAGGGTCGCGACCCCTTCCTTTTGGTAGAACCTGAAAGAACATGATCAACAAGGGTCCACCCTTTGGTTTTCACGCCCTGCCTGATAAAAGGATCA
>JASANF010007230.1:0-10032 GCA_030248245.1 Trissonchulus sp. WLG1_4 | reverse complement strand
AATAAAAATAAAAATAAAAAATAAAAAATAAATAAAGTCAAAGTTTATTTTCTCAAAAAGTAAACAAGAAAAAGTAAATTTGAAAGTTTCCTAATATTTTGTATCGTATAGTAAATATTTTACTAAAATATGACACTTGGTTCGTGTAGCACTGGCCAAATATGAACGGAAAAGCAAGTTTGATCAAAACTTGGAAAAAGTGACTAAGCACGCACATTTTGGGAGATCATATCTGGCCTCAGAAAGATGGGAGAAAGCTAAAATTTTGCACATTTCATACACTCATATAGGGCTACCATATATGTAAATTTGAAGCAAATCGAAGATGGTCGAAAAAATTACGTCCCTGCCTCTTCACACTATGGTCGATCCTTACAGACAGTCAATCTTAAAGTACGTTTAACTGAGCGTTACTCTAAGTAGAAAAAGTGATTGTTTCTCGACAGCGCCCAACCTGAACCTCAATATATATCCTATTCCAAAGCTAACGCTAATGCAAGCAGCACCACTTTTTGCGCGGCCGCCTCAGCGGCCGTGCATACTGAATTCAGTTAATGCAGCACGCTACGCGCACGTTGTCTACGTGTGTGTGCGTGTGTGTGTACGGCAAGCTCTTGTGTGAGTGTCTACACATAGCTACTGTATTAACGATAATGGCTGGTTGACACTGATAGTCGATAGTATTTATCTACAAAATTAGTCACTTTGTTTACATGTCACATGTGCAGAGGTAGAACTACTTAGTGTGAAAACAGTGGTATAATGAATAAACCAACCTCGAAGAGAATAGCGTTCTTTTTCACTAATACATACATATTTAGGCGATTCTTTCTTGGTGCGATCTAAAGACAGGGTGCTAAAATAATGGTTATAATTGGCGTTTTTTCAAAATTCCATTAAATCAAACTTCGTGGTGTTTTACTTCAGAGGTAAAACCTCAAATTTTATGTGTACATACACATGCGTAAAACGTAATCGTCGAACAAAAGGCAGTACTGCCTAATTTCCGAAGTCTTTTCATACATACAGACTCGCATAAACATGAGAGTGTAGTGTATCTGCAATAGAAATTAGAAGAACTCCTGACAAAGAAATCTTGGTGCATGCCGCGCCTAATTTTACCGATACGGTAAAATAATACTTAGTGTCGTCATGTGAAAAGAAGTACGCACGTCAACAAACGTGCTTGTTTAGTTCGGCAGTAGTTTAAGAATAGAATAACACTTAAAATTATGCAATTGACTTAGTCTAATTAATACCTCTTCCAAAACGTTGGCCTAAAAGTCCTTTTGTTTCTGCCTTTGTACTTTGAAAAAATATACTTGGGTCTTGGAGTTGGAGCTAGAAAGAGCCTGGGTCTGACACTGACTACAGAGTACATAGAACCGTGTGATCTTTTTCAATTAAGGGGGTAATTGCGTTTTTAGGTGTTTTTTTGGTAAGCTATAGCTCAGCGTTTACAAATGCAAATCACAAGCGGTCTTTTGCATTAAGTAGAACAATATCATACCTAAATGTATGCCATGCACTGGAACTTGAGCTTTTATTTTGTTTCCAGTACAACCGGCGAAAGAAAGGTCCTTTTCAAAATATTAGAATTTTTTACAAAAAGTTTGCGCCACAGCTATGAATCATACGATTACCGGTTGGGGCTGAAAGTTGATAAGGTTTTTGACATATTTAAAATCCCCAGGCATGTCCCCCACTTTTTTAATAACTAGTCAATTTACTGAGAAAATAGCTGAAAAGCAAACGCACCGAAAATTTAAGACATTTTCTTGTAATTAAAACCCTCTAAAAAGGTCCACAGGTGAAATTTCGAAAAAGTGAGAGACATGCCTGGGGATTTTGACCTTTACAGTACTGTCCCAAAAATTCATGCTCAGGTGTCACTTATAGCTTGAGTACTGGTGGCGCAAAGTTTACATAGAAATCACAGAAACCTCGAAAACGCAACTACCACCTTAAGTAGTATCTTTGAAGGTTCAAAATTGCATGTCTACTGGCATCATCCAATCCAGAACAAAGTTTTTAGCTAAACAAACTGCCGCCTTTTTTCAAACATTTTGGAACCGTAGTAAAAAAAAACATGATGTCAACAGAATATAATTATAGTTTACTCTACCGTGTTCATAAACTGCAGGTTTTTCTAATAGTTGCTTTAAATTGTGAATCTGGTGGAAGACACTGAAATTTACAAAATTGCTAAAATCAAAACTATTAATTATTATTACTTAAGGTGGCGCTCCGATGTCTCATATAAATGATTTTTATGCCTGTCACGTGCCTAGTAAAAATCCGACTCATAGGGCACACATAACTCATTTCAAACCATATCAATTTTGACAATCTATAGCTAGTTTGAAAGGGTTTTAATTTTAAACGTGTAGGACGATAATTTTTTGCTTCTTGAAATGCGGTTTAGATTTTGCGTTATAGCGAATTTTAACTTTTCATGCAACTTTAACAACATATCTGGTTTTAAAGTTCATTTATTAAAAAAATGAAAAGTAGTAAGTTTCTTTGATTTTTTGCTATATTGTATCCAAATTTCATGTCTCAACTCAAAATATGCGAACTGTCCCTTACTACACTGTCAAAGTGTGAAGTGAAAACTTTTTATATATTTCATTTATATAGTATTATTTAAACAACATCATCTATTTGACAATTATTAACCCTATTACAATTACAACCAGAGATGCGCGGGAGCTATCGAGCTAAGCGAGGGGATCCCCAACCCCCGACGGTGGCAAAGAGGTGGGTGGTCCTGGTTTTAATTGGTTTTGAGCGAGTCGTAAAAATTTTGCATTTTTTATTTCTACCTCATTCTTGGGGCACTTTCTGGCCGCAGCAGTAAAATTTTTTGCGATTTTTTATTTTTTTATTTTGGTGCACTTTTTTGGCAGTCCGATGGGAAAGATTGGGGATTGAGAGGGGGTCCCTCCTGTTTGAGGGGGGGGGGGTGGACAGTGGACACCTCCGGTACCATTGCCTCCTATGCGCGTCTTTGATTACAACTTTATTATAGTGTGGAAACTCCTTTTCCATTGTAAAAGTAGAGAACTTAAAAACTGTACAATTGCAGTACTCCACAATGCCACAATAAACGCTATTAAGCACTCTGAACTCATAAAACGGTTAAATAAAAAATAAACATATAAATTAAAGCTCAATTCGCGCCAAATTTTGCCTAAAAAACACAGAAAACGTTGTAAATTGTAAAAACTGATAAAAACCACCCAATTGTGTTGCTTGTAGATAACAACTAGCGCATTACAGTCAAGCCGTGTTGTACAGCTCATGCCTGTAAACTGTAAGCCTTACAAAACAGGTTTATTTTTGTGCGCGGCATCCTTGCAGCTGGTTCTAACGCAAACCAGAAGGTTGAGACATTAAATAAATCTGGCTTCACTCAAATTTGGGCTTACCAAATTGTACTGTATTGCATATTTGAACATATTATTAGATGTGTTCTATGCAAGATGTATGCTGTATTACTGTATGACGGGTTTACAATGTAAATAGAAGATAAATAAAACATTACACTTTTTCAGTATTTGAAGTAAAGCATAGCCGGTTTTAAGACAGTGTTGCGTTTTAAATAAGAGTTATTAGCAAAAAAACGAACACGTGTCCAGAAATAACAACCGTATACCTGAAAGCTTATTTCAATCAAACATTATGCGAGCCCGTGAAGTGTCATTGTTTTCTTTATGTTCTCTTGGTGGTTACTAGCAAGAGTACATACTACATAATGTACTAGATGTCCTATTATGTACTCTTGGTTGGTACTATATGTAGGTAGTAAGTAATGCACCGTTTCCAGCAAAATTGTTGAGCACGCTATCTCTTATCTGAAAAACAAATCACTTTCTAATGTCTCGTCAACTTAATTAATTCTACCAAAACACTAAACGTAACGTACCCAACACTACTTGAGCCTTTTTACGCGGACCCTGACCGCGTATATACTATGTATATTCAGAATCTGAAAGTCCTATGTATTTTCGGGTAGGTCGGATTTCCTACGTTAAATTACACTAAAAAGGCAGGTAGGTCAGTCTTGCTCACAGGAGACGGAAAGATGAAGAACAGCAACTGTAACCACGCAGAACGCAAAAGTTGGCAACCGATGGGGTGTCGAACCCCGAAGCCCGAACTTATGACTTGAGATCAGATGCCCAGTAACTGCTTAGCGCACTACCACCGGCCTTGGCTATTTAGCAGTTTCTAAGATCTTTGTTACGACAACCGATTTTGGTTACCATACAACACATACTTATAACATACATTACTCATGCCAAAACTGAAAATAAGGCTATTTTTACTAAATAAATAATTTCTTCTTAAGCTGTTTTTGCTTCTTATAAGTTTCAAATAAACACAATACAACTACACTAACCTGTACCCATGCATGAACGGTACATTGAAATCATGTGTTTCGCTGGTGCATATTATCTAACTTGTATCTTGCGGATCGTTGGTCTAGTGGTATGATTCTCGCTTTGGGTGTGAGAGGTCTCGGGTTCAACTCCTGGGCGAGCACATTTTTTTACTATTTCTTAAGCATTTGTGAAAAAATTTAACTTAGGTAGTTTTTTCTTAACAAGAACTTGCAAGTCGATTTTTGAACTTTCCTTAAAAATTTTTTAAACTGTTTAAACATTGGCCAATATCCTTTTTCCATTGAAACTAGATATTTAGTAGAAACACCGTCCTATGGCTCGTTTCATCGTTGTTTCAGAACTGATTTGTATTGTAAAAAACATAAGTATCACATTTACTTACAGCTCGTGGATTTTGAATTCAAGACCCCATTTACAATAAGGCTTTGGAACAACTCAGCAGTAAATGTGTGCGCAAATTAGGATTGAAAATCGCTTATCCGCAAATTATGTCCGCGTTTAATATTTCCTCTGGAATATTGACACTCAATGCTCACAATGTAACCCCTTCTCACTCAGCAGAAAAGCTTGTTGAGGTATAAAAACTAGTACAGGACCAGAACTAATGCCAAATGCACATTTACTGATGTATTCATTAAAACACAGGTCTAAGTGAACTAAGATGATGCTGTATGATCTGCATACAGAAAATATATACTAATAATTTATTTAAAAACGCAGAGTTGAAAATAATAAAGCAAAATATATTTCAATAAAATACACCCATTTGTCACAAGTCACGAACAACAGCAAAACACAGCAATAACAGTCAGCAATGTACCAAGAGTACATAATAGGATCCTATTATGTACTCTTGATGGAATGTAAGTGCTGCAGGTAGCCTTTCAGTGGCAAGTTGGGCACAGGCTTTAAAAATGCACACAATCCATAAAGCTCATTAACTTAAAAAATATGCAAACGCATCCATGACAAACAAAGAAAAAATTGTCTGCCTATTTATTAACTCATAGATGACATCCAATATACATCCCCACGGATGTTAGGATTCGAAGTTTCTGATATGTCAAAATCCTCAAGGTCTGATGGCACATAGCTGCTAACAGAATCAGTGCCACGACGATCCAGAGAGGAAATTGGATGTGCCATATTTTGATACTGTTGTTTTAAATTTTGCAAATAGCGCGATGTTGGTGACAACTCATCGTCGTCCTCGGACTTCAAATCCGCATAAAAAGCAGCTGGGATCGGGGAATTACCGCGGTCTACACTTGGACGAGGCATTTTGGAGATATTCTTGGCTGCTCTAAAAATAATAAAATAGTAAACAATATTTAGAATAATCGGATTTGTCTATTTTTCTGAGGATGATCGCAAGAATAAAACTAAATTGTTAGCTTAGTAACAAAATCCATTATCCAGACTTTTAGGGAATGGGTAAAACCCAGCCCCAGCCACCCTTGGGTAAAACACAGCCGCCCCACCCCACCAGCCACCCTAAGTATATCATAATAAAAAACATATAAATATGCAATGTATTGGTGCATCACAGAAAAAAACGAATGAGAAGGTAAAAACTAAATTAGCAGATTCGCAGAAAATTCGTAGAAAAAGTATAAAATGCCCGAGTAAAGAAAAAACAGTCGAAATTCGAAGGTCGAAGAATTTTTATTCAATACATTCAATCAAAAGGAGGACCCACAGATTTTGACCCCGTTGTGCGAAAACTTTGAAGCCTTCAAATTGAAGGGACTGAAAATATTAATTTTTTTAGCAACATAAATGTTTGAAAAACAGCAACAAAAACGAAAAGAAAAAATAGACACCTGAAAAAATATAAGAGCAGAAAAAACCTAAAGAATCTACAGTGGACTCTTCAATCTTCACTTGGTTGAAATTTTGTGCAATTTTTTTCCAGGCTGAAGTCTCAATAGTCTATTGAGACCTTGTTTCGATTTTTTGGCTGCATATATTTTCTTATCCTATTGTTCGTCCCGAGTTCCGCCCGTTTTTTTTGTTTTCGACTTTTTCCACTCTGCTAATTTTCTGCGAATTTGCTTTTTCTATTTTTCCTGTGATTTATCAATATATTGCAACTTTATATGTCTTTTTTAAGATGATATATTTAGGGTGGCTGGTGGGGTGGCTGAGTTTTACCCAAGGGTGGCTGGGGCTGGGGCTGGGGCCGGGGCTGGCAGGGTGGCTGGGTTTTACCCACTCCCGACTTTTAATGTCAAGTTTAAATTGACTTTTACCTAATCCGTCCCAGCCCATACATGATTGTTTGGTCAGGCCTGTTTAGTGTAATCCACATCAATAAGCATTTGTGAATTACTTGACTACATCAACTGATGACTTGACAACAACATCAAGTTGTTTGTATTTGACTTGTTAGAAAATTAGGAAACTCGTAAACATAAACTCACTCTTGACTAGAAATGGATAAAACATCTGTTTGTTGAGCATTTGCAGCAGGCTTGCCAACTGAAAGATCTTTTACAGTTGGCTTCGAACTGCTGCTGCTTCTTGTACTATCACTTCGCGTTTTGGGTGATGTAGGATCTGACGGAATTTCCATAGGTTCACTAGATTCACTTGCAGCAGCAGCCAACTGAAGAACTGGTGACGCTGATTTCGATCCAGAAGAGGCACTCATTGCTTTGCTCCTGAGTGTCTTTGATTCGTTTAAGACCTTCGGTGTTTCAGCCCGTTCAGTCATTTTACTTTCCTTGCCATTCGTACTTGCAGCAGCAGGTGTAGGAGTGGCTGTCTCGTCCCGTGATGTGGTTGAATGTGAGGTGGAGACGACTTGTTTCTCAAACGATGCCGCTCGTTGAGAAGCTCGTCTCTGTCGAGTTCGCGATTTGCTAGGTGTGCGTTTTTTCTTCAAAATTGATCGTCGCTTTGAAACAGCAGGGGGTGGCTCCGGAGCCGGTTCTAGTTCGAGAGAAGAAACCGACTTTCCAGTACTATCAGGACTACTAGGTGTAGCGGGCGCTATAACTTTTTTGGTAGGCGAAAATTGCAATGAAGCAGTAGGAGTCGGGGCCGGCAGTAATTCCTTGGTGCTGGCTTCTTTAGCAACTGTTTGTAAGTTAGAGTTCGAAAGCCCAGATTTTGATTTTGTAAGTTTTGCAGATAGTCTTGGATCATATTCTACTCCGGGTTGAGATTCTGCCACTTCAGGAATGTAATGAGCTGTTTTGTTAAACGAGACTTGCCGCTGTAAGTTTACATCGTGCTTGTGATGCGATAGTAACGGCTTTCTCTGTGGAGTTCTTTTGAAAACACTGATTGGCTGTTGAGCTTTCAGTACATGGTTTTTATTGTCCGGAGCTAAAAACCACACTGGTTTCTGGCAGTATGGGGATGCAAACGTTTTAGTTTCTGGAAGCCAACGGTTTAAATATTTCTGGTACGACGAGATAACTTGGAATGCTTCAGTGGACGGCTCGTATTTTAGGGGGATTTTTCGCCGAGAAGAAAGACTACGTATGGACTCAACATTGTTGAGAAAAGCTGCTATTTCTAATTCAGTCAATAGTCCGTGCAAAATGGGTAACTCTGAGCCATTAGGACAATATTTATTGACAACTTTCGATAATAGGCGTAGAACAGTTGTTTCATCGTTGACGTTGCTGTCAATGTGTGCTCGAAATTTAGTCGCTTGCTTACCACCTAAATTGTATTCACAGTGATTTCGTTGTACATGGGAACACTGTTCCGTTTGTACCGCTACGTTTTGGCGTAAATCACTGCGTGGTACAGTTTGAAACGGAACTTGCTGCTGATACACATCTGGAACGATTTTAAAAGTTTCAATAGAGTCTTTTTCGAAAAAATTTCCTTCACTGTGAAAAAGACCTAAATTTTCATGTTTTTTTCCAACTTCAAACCCCAATCGCAGTTCGACTCGGCCTATTTTGTCTCCAGTTTCTGAAGTCAATGAGGTTGATCCGTACTGAAAAGTGTCTTTCTGCCGCAAAAGTTTGTCCGTAACATTCTTAATGTCAATTTTTGCAGCTGCGTAAACATTGCCGTTGTGCACCAGCATCAAAATCAACTCGTTCATTAACTCATTTCGTTTGAATGTCTTGTCAGGCAAATGAAACTGAGAAACTTTTCCAACCGGTTTTTTGTTGACAATAGAAGGGCAGAGTTCAACAGTTGGAAAATTCCACAATTTAAAAGTTGCGGATAAAGGCTGAAGTTTTTCAAATTCATGGACATCAAATTCGGCGATCAAGCCAAACATAAATTTTGACCCAGCAGAATAATTGGCTGGCCGTCGAGCTAGCATCACACATTTGCTTGTTTGCTATTAGTACAGAAAGACATAAAGAAACAGTACGCTGTTGCTTAGTAACGTCTGTAGGTCAATAATATTAAAGTCTATGGAAAAATGCAGGACAGTATACTTTAAGCATACAAAATATTTATATAATTTATAGACTGATATACTGATTAGTTGATTTATTTATTCATGGGAATTATTGTCATTCATGTTGCATTTCATTTACATTCATTTCATGTTGACTGGCTTAGCTGAACTTGCCATTCATCACGTGACGACGTTGTTGTGCGTAGCTTTTTACAGGAAGGCTCATCACAAAAACATATAAATTTCAAAATTACAAAACTAAGCCTAAGCCTCAGCCCAAACTAAGCTTGTTATTAACTCTGGGACTAAGCCTAAGCCTAAATCCAAACTTGAGTCGATATTTGAGTGATTTTGAAAACACACTATAGTGGCGTATCCAGGATTTCGCAAAGGGGGGGCTGCGACCGGGGGGGGGGGGGGGGGTGCGGGGCAATCGGGGGCCACGTTACCGCGGGGGGGGGGGGGTGCGGAGCAGTGTGAGCCACCATGTTGGGGAGTGAGCTACCGCCGCTCAAAGGGGGGGGGGGGGGCTGCGACCCTCTAAGGGGGTGCTCAAACACAGGAAAACCATTTGTTCAAAACTAGTCCAAAACTAGTTCAAAACGCTGAAATTTTTGGACTAGTTTTGAACGAGCCCATTTTGTTCAAAACCAGTTCAAAAGTTTTTGAACTCATTTTGAACAAATTCTGCAGCCAGCGTACAGATTTTGGACTAGTTTTGAACGTTCAAAACGGGTTCAAAATCAGTTTAAAATGTTTTAGACTATTTTTGAACTAATTTTGAATATTATTCTAGATGCTGCATTCGTGTTCTATATTTCGCCATTGCTGTAGAAAGGTTTGGCTACATATATAATATATATTCAAGGTTTAAAATATACAATTTAACTATTTTTCTATTATTTTACCACTTTACTTATTTCAGGATAGGTTGCGCGTTGCTTTTGTATTGTGTATAATATCTGTATATATTGTTCAATATTTAGCATTGAATAGCTCTTAGTTCTTTAACATTATCGTTTCCAATACTCTATATATACTTATTTCTTATTATTACTATGTCTCATTCTTATTTCAAGTCTGTCAAGCAGTTTAATTGATGGTGTTATTAATTGATGATTTAAGTGATCTTTATGCTTCTCTGTTATTTGGCTTGATTGCTTAAAAATCCAGCAATGCGTTTGTAATATTCGTGTGTGTAACAATGGGGCGTTAATGTGTCAGTGTTAATGTTTTCTTCTCTGT
>JASANF010007229.1:0-16799 GCA_030248245.1 Trissonchulus sp. WLG1_4 | reverse complement strand
ATAAGGCTATGCGTAAACACTAGCACAGCACCAACTAATTAAATTTAAATCCAAAGCATAACATTAGAGTGAAAGAGAAACAGGTAATGACAGGGACAGCCTATGAGCAATAATCGAAAACAAAGATTTTGCACATAAGGTGGCAGTAACGATTTCGACGATATTTCTTTGCATCAAGATTTTGAAGCGATTCTTGAGCTGACAGCAAAGACGTGATATTTTTCGTAAACTAAACTAAAATTGTAATCATGGGATTTTTTAATTTCTCCAAATTAGCAGTTCCTAGTTTCGTTAATTTTCGTTATTCGTAATCTAGCTACAACGTTGGCTTACAAAGCACTAAGCCAACGTGTCAGCCAGCTACAAGCTATGTAGTCTTAAAATGCAAATTTTGAATAGAATAAAATATTATTTGTGTACATTTTGTTACAGTGTTTCACAAAATTATAACTACTTTGATACCACTTTGCTAGTCGCTTCAAAACATAAGTTTCACTGCAACCAATGCAAGATATTGTCAAAATCGTTACTACCACCTGCATTGTACGTATCTATATAGTGTATATACAGTAGGTACGTGAAATTTCTGATAGTTTAGAAGTCTGTGGTGCATTTTCTACGGATAAACACTAGTTAGAAACTAATTAAATACAATCAGTGAGCCTTAAAGTTTCAGGTCACACGCTTAGCTGAATAAACGGTAACCTAGGTTTAGCTTGCGGTTAAATCAGACGTAAATTTAGGTAACAAGAAAACACTAGCTATCTTGCCTCCAGGTAGGTCAAAAGGACAAAAATGATATATATGTACTAAACTCTAACCAGATAACCAGAATATGCTGGACCCTGGGACAAAATGAAACACGCGATTTCATTACGAAAAGAAACAAACTGCAATTCCATCAAGAGTACAGCAAGTAGTCACAAAACCCGCACCACCTGTTTTGACTCAGAGTTCAGCAGTTTTTGGTCAGACTTTAGATTACTGCAAATAATTGGGCTCATATCAAAGATTGTCAAGAGGATTAATAAATATAAATATATAATCAACAGCAATTCATAGTATATTAGTATATATAAAAAAGGAATCGATAAAAAATCAATTTCATATAAGCGCAAGAATATGTTATACCCACACGAGTTTAATAAGCAGAGCTACCGACTAGTGGCTACAAGCTATCCGAGTTTACAAATATTGACATAGACACGTGACACCAGGAGTAGGAAACCACAAGCCACAGGACTACGTATAATTGAGAAGAAACAATAATATGACAGGACTATATATATATATTATATATATATATATATATATATATATATATATATATATATATATATATATATATATATATGCATATATAATATATACAGCAACAAGCACGTTTTGCGAGTAGTTTATTTAATTTTAGATAGATTTTGTGGGTCTTTTCCGTTATTCCCCCACCAGCCTGGGATTTAGAAGTTACTGAACCGATTTGAATAATTTTTGCACCAATGGACTCCTCTTGACTTCAGGACTTCAAAAACGCAAGTTTTAAAGTAATTTAAATTTTTTAAAAAAAATTTAAAATTTCATACAAAATGCGGATTTTTTCACTTTCTGAGATGCGGAAAGTGTTTTAGACACGAATTTTTGGTTTTGGATCGCTAGAATTTAAAAAATTACAAAAATTTGAAAATTTAAATTTTTTAAATATATTTTAAAATTTCTCAAATTTAGTTTTTTTGCAGTTCTGAGGTCAAGAGGAGTCCATTGGTGCAAAAATTATTCAAATCGGCTCAGTAAATTCCAAATTCCGGACTGGTGGGGAAATAACGGATAAGACCCGATTTTGGTGCGACATGCTTTCTGTGCTGAGGATATTCTTCGAATATAAAAGGCGGCACTAAATTTTTTCAAAGCCAACATTTTAACAAAAAGTAGCAGTCTGTATATATATCCATTCCAATAATGTCAGGTTTGATGGCTAAAAACGTTTCCATCAGTGAATTTTATATGGCATCAGATTAACTACAGTCAATTAACTTCAACGTATGATTTTATATCTCGTGCGTTCGCGTGGTTTCGTTCAGTTTAGAGTTCGATTTACGTCAGCGGCGCTAACATATATTCGAGTTGATATGAATAATAACTTTGACTTCTTGTTATATCTTATTACCTAATTAATCTTCTTTAATCATGTGCCTTTACCTGAGAAAAGCAGTTTGGCGCTTACAAAAATGCGATTGGCAATTTTTGACAAGTTCGACAAAAAGTTGACAACGTTATGTGCGGACGTCTCATTATACCTATAACTAAAAATCTGAGCTCAAAAATTAAAAACAAAATGTACAGTCAACGATCACCAAACCATATTAAATTTTAAAAATTATTTTCGTAATTTTTAAAACAGCTAAAAACCACGTCTTTATTGGCAGAATTTTGGTAGACTACACGCCAAGCAACCCACAGTAAAAAAAACTACTTATGTCAGTAAGTAACTATGTACTTATGTTTTTAGTAAGTGAAAGGAACCCGTGTTCTAAATTATATATATATGTCAATATGTCAATTATGATAAAAACAAACATAGCAGAGTTCGCAATCGGGTCGGGTCGACAAACTACGACCCGTTGCGAACTCTAATCCATAGTCACGTGATTTTCTGCCATTCTATGGTTAGACTTGGTCGGAACTGGTCACCATATAATTAAACCGACCAGTGAGTCATCTTAGTCTAATAATCCGACTCAAGTCTGACCAGCTGTCGGCTTACCTGAGAACCGGGGCATTCATTAGACCTTCCGCCTCTCCAAATTGCACCCCGGCTAATTGGCTCCCACCCTCTCCTGTCCGCCTACAACAAATAAGACTGGAATTATGGGGACAATAAACTAGTGTTGGGGGAATGGTCGTTTTAGCTCTATCCCTCTAAAGCCCGGTTCACACTTGTCCTTGTGCCTATCGTTTTGTCCTTAAGCAATTTGGAAAAAATGCATACCCATACCCATGGTGTCGAGTCTTGTCTCATAGTTCGGAAATTTATGGTCAAACTGCAGTCTAGAACCGGATAAGAGATTTATTTCATACAAGCAAAATATATTCAGATTCCATATTCCTTGACAAAAGCCGGTTCATTTCATACTTATATACACTAACCGTAAATATATGTCCGTTGAACTACAAAACAGTACAAAACCAATAGCAGTTATGTAGCACCAAAACATTATGTAAGAAAAAATAAAAAGAGAGATTTTGCGACTATTTGCTCAAACAAAAAAAATGCAAACATCAAGAACATCTCACTAAGCCGCCGAAATATCGTCGTAAATTGTACTGCATCGTAAATATCTCGTAAATTTTGCGAAGAGTCATGAAATATCGTTCCGTACTCTAAAAACAAAACGGCGAAACTTAACTTTTGAGCTTTCGAACTTTCTGTATAAGCCGTTAAAGGACTAATTCGGCCGGAGCATCGCTCCGGCCGATTAACTAGCATACATAAGGAAATGCCATACCTACATACTCTTCAATATTATGTACATACTCTTGGGGTTTTATCCAAAATTGGATTTGTCGAATTAGATTTAACTTTAATTCGTCAATAACGCAGCGTCACTTGAATGTAATTTACTGAAACTTCGAACACACCGAGATAATGTATTTAAGGCATATAGGCCGAAATTTCAACCGGCTGTTTTCATTTCGTGCTGTGTTATTAGCAAAATTAATTTAAATCTAATCCGTTGAATCCTATTTTGAATAAAGGCCCTTGGCGTCATGGTTGAGCAAAAAGCCTAAGCGTTGGTTTAGTCTTGGTTTTTTTGCGCTTTTCTAGAACACAACTCCTACTTTATTACGCTACAATGAAAAACTAATTTTGAACGAGTTAAATGTAGATACTGATGATGCTGATAACCATATACGGACAATGTAGTTGGCTGGTACTACTGTTCTCCTTAACCCTAAACCGTAAAGCCCGGTTCATCCTCGTCCGTGTCCCTATCGTTTTGTCCTTAAGCAATTCCTAGAAAAATACCGGGCCAAATGAGCCAATTTTACGCATGAAAACAGTTAAGGTTACTTCTAAGTTGTAGGTATGCAAATAATTAGCCGACACGCTTGTGTTAATTCTTCGCTGCGGCTGACCAAAAATTATCTTTGTCCCTGCGTTCATAAGGACAAGTATGAACCGGGCTTAGCATTCACTGCTTTGTATGCTGAAGGCCCGTCAGTTAGCATAAATATGATAAAATAAGTTTTAACCACATTTTTAAAATCAGACTTTGATAGTTTTAATCAAAAAATTCCACTCTTTTCCGCGATACTAAATAAAATTAAATTAATATATAGACAAAGCTTATTACAAACTAAAAAGATTACGTAATCCATACCCCAAGTATATCCATACGCGCATTTTGTAACCAATCAAATTTCGACATTCTCTTCACCTACCAATCAAATTAAAGGTTTTTTGTTAATGAGTTCTTGAAAATTAGTTGTGACATTCAAAACTTTAATGTTATAATTTATCAGCAAAGCGTGAAAGTGAACTTTCAAATGTCACCGATATAAGTTAGGTCAATTTGTACATGTCAAAACTTTTTCTAACTTTTCACAAACTAAAACCATATCAGGGTCACTGAATTTGACAAGGAAAAGTTGTAAAACAAAAAAGGAGGTTAATTCACCTTGACTTTCACAGATTTTACAACTAGAAACTGATTCGACTGAAAAATTAGAAAAAAATTACAAAATGCCTCAAAACTTTGACTAGGGGGACACAAAAGTTTTGAAATCACACGAAAATAAGCATTTTTAGAAAAGTAAACACTGAAAATGTAGAAAATACTTTGATTCTCATGAAATATTTGTAAAAATATCTAGAAATTGAAGATACTTACTAAACTCAGCACTACGTATGCATTAACTCATAAAACAAACAAAAAATTTCTATTCCGGAAAAGTGAAATTAAGTCCGAAAACATAATAAACTTGCATTAACACATTCTAAGTCAAAAACTGCTCAAAAAAACAACAGTCCCAACTGTCAATTTAAGTAACCTTCTGAAAACTATCACTGTGACACGACTAGTTTGAAAAATTAGGACTTGGCTTACAAATTTACTATAAATAGGGGCTACTTTGGCAGTTTAGACACCATTCTACCATCTTCTACTACCTACTGTATTTTTCTACCCCTACTAACCCCTGGAATTCGCTATATTTTGGTTTTAAAATGACTGAATACGAGAAGCTCCACTCAGAAGAACATGCCAAAGTGCGGGCAACGGCCTTTCTCGCTGTTGTGATCGCAACGGTAGCGGTGGTTGCTTCGGTAGTCACTCTGCCGCTGCTCTACAACTACATGCAAACCCTGCAGACCCATCTCTACAACGAGGCTTCCTTCTGCAAAAGCCGGTCCCGGGACATATCTGGGGAAATCAACGTAGCCTACGACAGCCGTCACGTTGGCCGAGAGAAACGCAAAACCTCCTGGCTTTTTGGGCAAGCCTTTACGGACGACCAGCAGCAACGGGGTGTTCCCGGCCAGCCGTCCCGGATTCCTTCTCCGGTCGGTCCCGGACCCTCCCAAGTCAGTCCCCCGGTCGGTGGAGGGGGTGGCGCATGCTGCACTTGCCACCAAGGACCCCCCGGACCCCCTGGCGACCCCGGTGATGATGGGGAACAGGGTGAGGAGGGTGCCCAAGGCCGGGCCGGAAACCCTGGTAAGGACGGTGAGGTGTTGCCGGTCGAAAAGGCTCCGGAAATGTGCATGAACTGTCCCGCTGGAAATCCCGGAGCCCGCGGTCCCCAGGGTCCCAAAGGTCCGCCCGGTCCCACCGGAGAGCTGGGTCTCAATGGCATGCCCGGTCGGGAAGGTCCCATTGGCGCGTCTGGGGAGGCAGGAGGCCCCGGCGGTCCCGGTCCCAAGGGACCACCCGGCGCCAGAGGCCCCGCTGGCAAAATCCTGCAGAAGGAAGGCACTCCCGGTCGGCCCGGCCGCCAAGGTTTGCAAGGAGCCCAAGGTCCCGCCGGCCCCAAAGGAGAAGATGGTATCAATGGTCGATTCGGCCCCCTGGGAGCCGAGGGAAGTCGAGGACCCCCCGGAAAACCAGGGACCCCCGGAGACGCCGGCCCCCCCGGCCCAGACGGTCCCCCTGGTTCCCCCGGCGATTGTGGCTCCTGCCCGGCCCCCCGCACATCTCCGGGCTACTAGTCATTACGAAACCAAATCACTCAGCCACTACAAGAGCTTCGAACTGTTTAGTGTATTATATCTCAGTCGTTTGTTTGTCTGGTGTAGGCCCCACTAACCCAATTTACATTGTTCTCTGTTGTTTTATTTAATGTTATCTATGTTATTGCTTTAAGTTACGATCATTAAAAAGCACATGCAACCGTTTAATCACTGTGTTCTGTGTTACTCTTAGTACCACTTAGTCCTTGACGTATACATACTCCAGTAACGTGAAGTACTGAAAGTGTATATATTTCCAGTAGTCCGGAGTACAAGAGAATGTTTCCCCGTTGCCCAGATTGTTTCCCCACCCAATTTAGATACCATTTCAAAATATGAAACACTTGTTCGTCATCATAAAAAACATTCAAAGTAAAAGGCAAAAGTAAAAAATTAATATTCAAAAATTATACTTATACTCAAAACATAAATAAATTACATGCAAAGTAACAGAACCAAACTGAAATAATCAAAACATTACAGAACAGGCTAGACCTTTCCCCACATTATTAGATTACCGATCTTTAATGAAACTAAATAATTCATCTCAACATCAAAAAAGTTCTAGCTTCATTCATGAAATCTAGCAAGCATTAGCATACAAAGTATATAGATGCTGCTAAACCCGATTCAAACAATCGTAGTATGAACTATATAAGTCTAAATATCACAGTCGTTAGATATCCATTGAATAAGTTATCCTTTTATTAAATTATTACAACTTTTCATTAAAATTTAGTTAAAATAAATATCAAATACATTCATGCAGTCTTCATAAATACAGATTTTGGCACTGCAATACGGTATTTACTGGCAATGTTATATCATGCAGCTGAAAATATACCTAAATTAATACAAGTCGTATATTTAAATCCACTCGTAAAATTCAAGTGTAACATTACAGAATAAAAACCACGGGTCTTTTCCAATACAACTGCATTTGTTTTAAAAACCTTGTCTCTAGCTCGCTGACAGATTAAAAACCCTTCAAATAAAAAAAATTTTCCAGTTTGATTGCAGATGAACCGGCGGGTAAAATCTGACGACTCATAATTGGTGGTTATTAACGACGAAAATTTAAAGGTTTTCAGATATTATGAATTTAAAAATTTGAAAATTAAAAAAATCAAGATTACAATTTTTTTACATCTTTCGTTATTTCGGTTATCGCTCAATAATAACTGATTCTGATACCGCTCATAAATAAGCAAAAAAAATAATCCGGATCTTATTTTACAAGCTACCCAAATGATACCATACACAATCATTATAATAATTGCAAAGCATACTGCATACATGAGGGAGGGGTGGGGGGCCCCTTCAAATTGAGGGCGGGGGGGGAAGGGTCCGGAAAATTGGCGCAAAATTTAATAAAAATGGTTTGGGAAAATATTGCGAAATTGAGGTATTTTTGGTCGATCCTCCGGGGGGAGAGAGGGTCTCCAAAATTTGGCCGGAAAGGACCCCCAACATTTTGACCGCGTAACATGTATGTTGCAAAGACTTTGGCTAAAAAATAAAATATATATCACAGCCAATGCACTGAACAATAAAATAAAAAAACAATAGCTCCCTCAATAAAAACAGTGAAACTTCAGCCTGTTGTCTGTTTATAAAAAAGCGTAAGCTGCTTTGAGAATCAGAATCGAATTAGAATAGAAAAAGGGTGATTCTTTGACGCACCCAGCTGCCTACGCTGTTCTAACAGCAGACAGTAGGGGTGGAATGCATAAAGGCAGTCTTACGTTAAAACCAGTCTAAGACGTTCTATTTCAGTAATTTAGAACATCGTAACGAAAAAGTCTACATGTATTACATAGGTTAGAACGTTTCCCTTAGACTGCGTTTAGCAAGACTAAGCGAAGACTGGGACTCCTCCCAGACCAAAAATAACCTAAATTGCGGGAAAAAATGCCACAATTTTGAGATCGGGAATTCGGGACTCCTCCGGTTTTTCATTTTCGTGCCCCTCCCCTTCTTATAAATGTATGCACATTATACACACAAGCATACAATCGATAAAACTAATCAAATAAATCCGGCGACACGCATCCGCCATCCGACATTTGATTAGTAGTTATAGCACCAGTAGAGCTATCAGCTTGACTCCCATTCAGTGTCCCACTAGCACTACTGGAGTCACTATAGGACACCGTTAGTTTGCCCACAATACAGGAGGGCTGGTCATCCTCACTGCACAGATCCACTACAGATGGGCTACTGGACTGAGACTGAGTGAGATCAATGGTTTCGGGGGTCGCAGGATGATCGATCTTCGATTTGCAGGGGGCCGGCTCGGCTGACAAATCTTTGGGGAGTGCTGAAATAGTTTCACCAATATTTACCTTCACCTATATATTATTATATTCTACTATATCCTATTTTAGAATGAGACGCATATCCAAAAATCATTCCTATTCACTTATTCTAAATTTAAGCATATTATGCAGCTGCGTATATTTTAAAAGTTGAATGACAGTACGAGACAGAGACTGAAAAAATGGTCGTCAAGTCAGATATTAAGACAATAATTGTAAGCAAGTATATAATATGACTGAACCTGGACTGACAAAAAAATTACCTTCCGCTTTTCGTTTGAGATCGTATTTAGTAGACTGTACATCGCTGACAGTTAAGCAGTTATTTAAAGCTTCAACGGCCTAGAAATCAAAAAGCAATATTACTAAGAGTACATAATAGGGTCTATAATCCATACTATCCCTATTATGTACCCTTGATATTACTAATACTAACTAGAGATCGGCCGGGGCCGGTGGCGGGCCGCGGGCCGACCAGGCCGGGCCGGCCCCGGGCCGACGCTCAGTCAGACGGCCCGGGCCCGGCCCGGCTGCACTGCGGCCCGCGGCCCGCCACCGACCGGGCTGGCCGGGCTGACCGGGCCGCGGGGTGGAGCTTGAGCCTCCCTCGAGCCAATCAAATGAAGTTATACATACAGAATGGACGTCACAAACAAACCCCCGTAGAGCAACTGGTCTTCACGGCAACCAGCGAGCTTTGTCTTCAGTTTAATATGAATGTATTTAAAAGCAAGTGCTGTGAGCGGGAACTAAAACCAACGGCGGGTGGACTATACTTATGTATCTAAGCCTCAGGCTTAAATTTATAAATTAACTTAAGAGCGCTGCAACAATACAGTTGAAGCTGTTTGTAAACGCCTAAGTTGAGACTTAAGTTTATTGATTTATTTGGGGGAGTGCACCCCACCTACATCAAAATTGATACAAGTTTCAGTTTTTCAGCTTTCCGTTCGGCGTCTGCTATTCATTGATTCATTATACAACTAGAGTGTAAGGTCCGAGAACTCCCGCTATCAAATGTTGTATCAAAGCAACAGCTGGGGAATAACACTGCTACTTTAAGAGGCAGCTTTGTGTTTGTAATGCAAAAGGTTACAGTTGTATGTAAATAAGTAGTGTGCTACAGTGGTCCTTAGCAGTCTTTATTACTGGTCAAGCCAACTAGGGCCCACCGGGCCGATCGATAGTTCTCTAATACTAACGTGAAAAATTCAGATATTTTGGCCCACATCAAGCCAAAACAACTATATAACTAAATCAATGCTAAATCACGTTGAAGGAGCCGTAACAGTAACCAATAGCGAGGGGTCAAAGTTCCTAAAAGCAGGTACCAGTCAGTTTCCTTGAACTCCAACACACCTTGCACAATAGACATACTTGAGCATAAGTCATTCCCATAGGCACAACATTAGGGTAGGCTTGTTTAGGCTTGAGATATCGCAAGACGGCTGCAATTTCACTCTTGGATGAATGGGTGCTGTAGCACAGTCGAACAAAGTTTTCACTTTCCTTCTTCATCACACAGCTAAAAACAGTGTCATAAAATATAAAAAATAACATAATATGTTTTCAAAGGGAACTTTAATGCATATTTTAAAAAGTAAACAGAACTTGAAATGAAATCTACACACTGTTTATAAAAATAATAATTAAACAAATAGACCTTTTTGGAAAATAATCCAGACTAAAAATTGAAGATCAATCAATACAATTTACATAATCATTAATCTCTATTAAAAAATAAAGCAATAATACACATTTATATACTTCATGAAAAACTTTAAAAAACAGTAAAAAACTACACTAACTCGCCAGAAGCATTTTTTAGCTGAAAGTAAAGCACAGAAGGCTTGATGGTGAGCCAGAGAGGATCGCCAGGTTTGCAATCCGGACAGACCGTGGTCAGTCCAAACCGACTACCGCGTTTTCGGCGTCCTTTCATCCCCTTGGAATTGACTGAACTGGAGGAAGCGGGGGTATCGAAACTGCAAGAGTCGGGCTCATTTTCCGAATCCTAAAAGGTTTTTTTACAGGTTAAGCAGGATAAAAATAAAATAACATAATGAGATTCAGTCATTGCGCATAAACAAACTGTTACAGTACAATTTTTTGAGCATCAAAATGAGTACGAAAAACCGTTATTTACATGATCTTGCAGTATTTTACTGCTACCGTGTGAATCGTAAAGACAGCTTGTCATACATCATACTTTGTCACTGACGTAGACAATTTTCTCTTTGACGTAGCGTGGCAGAAGCTCAACAGAGTTTGAAATGAAAGCTCTTGGTATGAAAGATTGATTCTGGCAACATATATAGACGTCAGAGCTCTTTGATTTTTAGCTTTAGGCCTTTGATAATGCCTTTGATAAGCTATGATTGAGTGGCTACAAACAGTGCTACAGGCCAAAATTATACGAAATCGAAACGCTTTGACGTCTCTTAAACCTATACTTTCACTGAGCCAAATTTCAACTCGATCACAACCGGTAGCTAGCTACAAATATTGTAATAATTTAAAGTATATACACTTGTGACACATCATCAACCAAAACTCGTTCTGGCGTACAAAACATGCCAAAAAAAGCAAACCAACCCAAAAAGCACAGGCGTGGATACGGCAGTTCGCGGGGGTACAGGTCACGCAGTCGGCTAAACGGGGCACCTGGCTGAAGACACTGAACTTGTGACTTGGCACGTGGACCTAAAAAGTTTCATAATATTAAGCTAAACTTTATTATTTAATTAATAAAACTTATTAAACTGAAAGCTCAGTTCATACTTAGAGCCGGACAAATAGACCTGGGCAGGGATTGTCCAAGATTTTACGAAATTGCAAATAAACTATCGCATTACAAACTGTGTTACTAACTAACAAACAACTAGCTATTTATTAATCAACTATCGCACTACAAACTACTTTTATCCCACTACAAACTACTTTAAATAAACTATCCAACTACAGACTACAAACTACTTTAAATAAACTATAGCACTACAATCTAATCTAACTAAACCAACTGTATTTTACCATACAGATAATATTATCAGCCCACCTATAATCCCTTCAATTTCATCACCCACACTCATTTTTTTTCGTCAAAAATTTTGCGTCGTCTGACGCACATGCCCAAATTTTTTTGCGTCATTTTGAAAAAAAGTGCGCAGGGCGGTTATAATAGGTGAAAATCACTTTATTATGGCATTGGCCGTCCTCAATTACGATTTTGGGGTTTAAAAAATTTTTCTGAAAAAAATTTCATTTCTACCATTAAGCAGTGGCTTACCTCGAAAGAAATTTCGGGGGGATGGCATTTTGATTTTTTGTAATGGGTTAAAATGCACTATTTTCAATATTAACATAAAAATGTTAATTGAAAATGGAAGACCACGTTGCCAGAAGTTGCAGGGGTCTGGAGGCGGCAGCCCCCAGGAAAAAAATTGGGAAATTTTTTTTTATTTTCAGACCAAATTTGAGCAATTGGAAACGTATCGGAAAATTTTTTCGACTAGACTATAAAAGCAAAAGGGAGAACCCTTGTGTAAAAATTCACTTGGAAAAAATTTCGGAAGGGGGGGGGGGGCAATTCCGCCCATCTACCCTTCGCTGTGTACGCCATTTGCCCATTTAAAAGTGTGCGAAAGCTGAGCTTAACTTATAAATTCTGGTTTCTGAGAGTCGGGGATTTGGACTTTAAATAACTGTGGACCTGGCCGTGGTGTCTCAGCATATAGAAATTTTTGTTTTATTCGATACGCTTCACAGTGCGGTATCCAATTGGGACTTAAATATCACGTCAATGTCGGTATTTTGTTGATCACGTCAATGTCGGTTTCTTGTTGAGAAGCTAAGCAGAGTTTTGAATTTTAGCAGGCTGAAAAACACTACAAGGATGCAATTTTGTTTGAAAAAGTACAAAACGGGAACTCCAGTAGTTGCAGGGGTCTGGGGGCGGCACCCCCAGAATCCAAGTATCTGGTGTTGTGAGACTTAACTCAGTTCCCCTGGAGACGGCATCATTACGCCAAATTAGGTTGGCAGGAACTGAACTATTAACACTGTAAACACGCAGCTAATTTCAGCAGATATATATAGTAGAATTCTCCTATTCCAAACTTTGATACTGGCGCGGCAATCATCTAAATATATACCTATTGGCATTAATTGATGCTTTTAAGAAACTTGCTGTTGCTGGGTGTGGCATGCATCGACCCGATTTTTTTAATCATAATCTTATAATAATAGGTTGTAAACTGTCATTGAAACCAGTTGTAGCTGTTTAGATCAAGCTGGAAACGTTAGACACATCAGAAAATTTTACAAATTTGATGGTTTTGACGCAATTTTGGAAAATTGTTCAAACTTTTCGCGGCGAAATTGCTATTTTCGGCACTTTTTGGCCAAATCAGCTATGACATTTTTCAGCCTCAGCCAAAAAAAGTGCGAAATTTCAGAAAAAAAGTGCGGCGTTTCGCACTTTTTGACGCAAAAAAACACTGCCCACACTCACAATATTCTCACCTTCAACTGCAATCTCTGAGCCAGGGTTTCAATCAGATACTCATGGCCGTAACGAGAGCAGGTATTGAGCAATATTTTATGAGCAGGCGATTTGGCCAGCCAGGCCCGTGACAGTTTCAGCAGAACGTCAGCGACTTCCTGTCTGCTCGGCAGCCAGCGCACGGAGTCCGTCAGAAAGGTCGTGTCGATGTGGATCGAGTCCAATGAGCCTGGCCTGGAATATATTTTTTAAAACTTCATTTTAAAAAAATTTCAAGTTGTATTTAAATTTTATTTAAATATTTTTTATTTTACTTGAATATTTAAAATAAAAAAAACAACAATACATAACAAATAGTAAATAAATATTATTAAAATTAATTCTACTGTTTTCACGTACATACGTTTTTTGTTTGAGGAAATCCCTGTCAGCAAACAAAACCTTGATCAACACATACAGACAATTTGACTTTAAAAGCTTTCAAAGGCAAAAACAATATGTACCTCAAAACAGAACGATACGTCTTCAGCTTAGCAACATCTAGTCGTATATCTCCAGTATAAAGTATACTTCCTTCCACCCCCTCGAAAAGAAACCTAAAACATAAATTTACAAAAAAAAACACAGCTGCAGTCGCTGGCTTGTTTGAGTTTCCAGAACTGCAGCAAACCCGATCACAGTAGTGTTTGGCGGATATTAAAGCGGAAGGTTGAGGTTTTTGCATATACTTTCAAATGGAACCGATATAGATTTTTGAGAAATTTAATTAATGCTGAATACGAGAATAATATTACATGCTCAATTACTGTACACATCAGATACACTAATATTCTTAATATTTCAAAAATTTCAATGTGGTGGTTTATAAGCACACATGAAAAAAAACTTACATAACTGAGCCAAGACAATGCTGCGCCGGCAGCAATGTCACCGTCAGATAGCAACTCTGAAAATAAGCACACACGACTCAGATAAACAAACAAAATAAATAAATAAACAATAAACAATAATAAACAATACATAATTCAATAACTTTTCAAAACTTACCAGTTCTCCATCATGATATTCAAAGAGATGCGGCTGGAGAATTTCCAGAGAAACCTAGAATAAAGTGTAAGATCAGATTTAGAAAACTAATAATGGTAAAAATTAATAAAATATTTTAATATTTTAAAGCAGGTCACATTACACTACTAACTGGAGCTAATCATACATGTAACGGGGTCAAAATTTTGGAGGAGACTCTCCGCTCAAATTTTGGAACATTTGCCTCCCTATTCGACAAAAAATGCCATAAATTTTGCAACATTGTGTAAAAATTTACCCAAAAAATGTCATTTTTACTAAATTTCGCCCAAATTTTCGGGACCGTCCCCTCCGGCCCTCGACTGGGGTGTGTGTGTACACCCATCCCCCTTCATACATGTACAATGGATTTTAAAGTAAATGATATTACTATCCTAAACAAAATGACAAATATAATAATACATTCATACATTCAACTACTAAGCTACATTCCTTTTATGCAAATAAAAAGAAATTTTACAAACAGTTTGTGTTGTTAAGTTATATATAATTACTATAATTAGTTAGTATGACAGACTTTTGAAAGAATTCAGTGTAATTTAGTAGAATTTAAATTTAAAAGTTGTTTACGTTTCACTACGGTCGTGGTTGAGAAAATTGCTGTGCTGAATTTGCTGAAAAAATGCTGCAAAAAGTGCTGAATTTTTTACTACAGGCGACGTTAGACGGCTCAAAAGACAGAATATTACAATACCACATATGGGTTCAAAGATTTGTAGCGAGAGTCAGCCAGCAACAAAATCTTGGTTACACTTGAGCAATACAGCCTGAGATCACTAAAAATATGGTAAATTGTACAATATATATTACAAATGTAATGGTAAAGTATATACGCATATTAGGCCCGGTTCACACAGACGTACTTTGTACTTTTTACTTTTGCCAAAGTGTACACACAGGCTTACTTTTTACTTAAGGAAGATGGCATTCAACTGGCTGGCTTTGGCGCACTTGTATGTTAAAAAGCAAATCTAACCAATGAAAATGAAGCTCAATAGGGCGGAGCTTCTGTTAAAGCGTTCTGTTTGGCTAGATCGCAAAAGTAAAAAGTAAAAAGTAGAACGCGTTACGAAAGTGGTACGTATATACGACTCCACGCAGATGTGGTTTTTTGTGGGGCGGCTACAAGCGATCTATTTTATGCTGGGAAGGCCTAAGGCCTCAGTTAACAAACATCTAAACTCTGTACATTCTAGTCTCATATTTAACGATATGGCAAACTATTTATACGTAAAATAAAGACCCTGATTGTAATTACAGTCTACTTTAATTAAACTACCTTTCTGCTAGAACGTTACGGAACGAGTCAGTGGCCAGACCAACCATATGATCTAAAATGTAAACAGATTAAAGATCAATACTAAACGCGTTTTTTTAATTAAACTTTAATGTCATCGTGCAGTATATATGTCGCAAATCGACAGGCACACTTATATACACACTTATAGGCACACTTATATAATGTGAAAACTTACGTATAATTATACTCAATATATAAACATACATAATAGATAATTTTTTTCTAACCATTTCACTCAAAGATAATTTGCAAACCTTTAGTTTAGTTTCGGATAAATTTTACAGAGAATCTTTTTTTGATTTTATGGGGGGGGCGATGGGGGCGCCCCCCATGTGGGGGGCGTGCAATGGGCGCATCATTTTTACATAAATATTTTTATAGAAAAATGTTATTATGCTAATTTCGTTTTATTTATTTCTCCTAATATAAATTTGAAAAGGATAAAAAACGAGATGATTTGTGATATTCGCTAACGTCCTTCCGGAAAAAATTTTGGGCGGATGGGGGCACCCCATCTAATGGGGCTAAAAATGGGGGGCGCGAACTAAAAATGGGGGGGGGGGCTCCGGACCAATGGGGGGGTGCTCTTGAGCCCCCCCCACTAAAAATATGCCAGAGAATCATAATATCATATGGTCATATGGATCTTAGATAACATTACCCTGATTACGAATTTACGAAAATTAGACACTTTATACGAAAAACATGTCCACGCGCTAAAACTAATTTTCTCTGAATTGGTTTCCCCCGGTTTTTTTTTTTTTTGAAAATTGATACGAGTTTTAGTTTAGTGAAATTCAGTAAAACTTTATTTAAAAAAAGGAAGTTCTTGTGAACGGAATTTCTGTTTAATATCTGGTGAAAAGCTAAAATCAAAAATAAAAACTCTCGTTTACCCGGCAGGAGAGATATCTACATTATGACTACAGAACCAACTCGACCTGAAAACCAGAAAACTCAATTATCAAACAAGCCTACTATTCTTTGTGCTGTATAGCTACTATGAAGCATGACGCCCATACCTGGCTCACCTCCTGGTTCAAATTTTGGAGCTCTTTCACTTTAATGACTACTGGATAAATCAAGAAGTACCAAACAAAAAAACACAAATATTATTTTAAATTCATTTCTAAAAATTAATTGACCGCTTCCCAGTTATTGAGTGGAAACCCAGAATACTAGGTTTAGCCGAGTCTTGACTTATACGCAAAATTTCAACCACTGTTTGGTCTCAAGTTAATTCAACTTTGGCTAAACAAAAACCAACTAAAATGTTTATCCCGTTTCATACTAAGGTCCCATTATCTTGAAATTGACAGAGGTCGGTGGGACCTGGCATATTTTTAGTGGGGCGGCTGGGGGCTTTTAAGG
>JASANF010007226.1:0-24224 GCA_030248245.1 Trissonchulus sp. WLG1_4 | reverse complement strand
ATGTGACCGGCCCAAAAAGTGACAGACACTTCCATTACATAGAAAGTGGCGATTCCCTGCTTGCGGGATCCGAAGTCAGGTCTCAAAACTCGCCCTAAATTTATTTTTAAAATCCTCTGAGATCATGGTAATTTCGATCTCCCCCCCTTAAGTAGCTTAGGAATGCTCTTGTATTGGAGTTACTACTCGCAGCCTGGTATAACTCCAACACAAGGAAGAGGTGAATCTGAGCTCCAACCAGTGCCCGAACACCTTATGGGCGTCACAAAAAAAAAGTGGCGAGGAATTTTGTGGGCCCTTAATAGGCGGTGTCACAGGGAAATTTTTCCCCCGTGAAATTTTCCCCCCGAAAAAATATCCCTAGGGAAATTTTTCCCCCCGGAACAATTTCTCTAGGAATATTTTTCCCCCATTATATGGGGGGGGGAAATTTCCCTGACCAAAATTTTAATACCTTATATTTAACAATTTCTATGTGGTCAGCCAGGTAAACTGTCAATTTTAATATTAATGTAAGTATACATAATTACATAATGCTTTCTAATTTCTGAAACTACTAATATCGTAGGGCCTATTCCTTTACCGGTTTAAAGGGTTAATTATAATCGGACTAAACGGTTTAAAAAATTATGCTGAAAAATGCCATTCCAAAACCTCCGGATTAAACGGACTTGACTTTTAGCGCGCTGATTTTTAATCGGACTAAACGGACTTAACTGTGCACGCTAATGTTAAGCGTGCATGTTAAATTCGTTTAGTCCAGTGGTAGTTTTGGAACAGAGTCTGACTATAATTTAGCCGCTGACTTATTTTAACTCGTTTAGTCCCTTTAACTCGATATGCCATTCCAAAACCTTGGACTAAAATAAGTCCAGTCCGTTTAATCCAGTAAAGGAATTGGCCCTTAGTGTGGAAAGTAGTGATGTGGATCGGATCGGATCGGTCCGAAATTTTGATGCCGATCCGATCCGTATGTTTAATTGGCGATTCGATCCGATTCAAAATGGCGTAACCTTGATGAAAGCTAAAAAGCATTTTTCCGCTATAAGATCAGCCAACTTTCCTATTCTACCCACACTGCTGCCCTTGGTGAAAGGGCATTTTTATAATAATTCTATTTCTTTTTCCGCTGCAGCTATTTTACTTGACGACAGGAAAGCTGACACTTGAATTGTATATTTGTATGAAAATAATACATTCTGAAAAGTGATCATTAATTTTGGTCAAAGTGACGTTATATTATATTCGTGTTCGGCAACTCAAATTAACCTTTTTTAGTTATTCAAAAAATTGAAAATATTTAAAAATTCGGTCAAATTGACCATTCTGGACTTTGCTAGGGCTACCAAAGTGGACCAGTGCACACAACGCGGACCAAACAATATCAACTGACACCCCCTATCGCCCTATCGACATCAAAATATCAATTTCGAAAATTTGCCCCATTTTCACCCCCTAAGGGGGGTTACCCTGAAGGGGCCATAGGGGGGTTCAGAGGGGTCCTAGACGAAAATGGACCTCAGATTTGTGTTCAGGGGCCCAAATTACCCATAGGGACATCAAAATCTCAATTTCGAAAATTTGACCCCTGAGGACCGCCTGGGCCCGGTTTCATAAACAATGAATTGCGATTCATTAGTAACACTGGTGCAACATCGAAAATCGAGTATAACTTGACCTTTACACAATATTTCTGCTGGAAATTTTCATGACAGATAGCCAATATGTTACACCACATGTGGTTCAAATCTCACAATAATCAAGTTATCCAGTAAAATATATAGCTAACTTGAAGTCAGTCATTAGTTGCAAATATTAGTGATTTTTTTAGAACCACTAATATTTACTAATATTTGGGACTAATGAATGACTTTGACTTAGCTAGACTTTTGTCTGCATCAAGCAAATGTAACAAAAGTTTACACACACATTATCTAACATATTGGCAATATGTCGTAAAAATTTCCAACAGAAGGATTAAGTTAACACAAAGTTAAAACTTATTTTCTAGCTTATATCAGTGTTACTAATGAATCGCAACTGATCTTTTATGAAACCGGGCCCTGGGGGGGGGGGGTACCCTGGGGGCTGGGCGGGCGGTATAGGCTGGTCCAGGGGGGTGATAGGCAAAAACTAACCCCAGGGCCCGGTTTCATAAAAGATCAGTTCCGATTCATTAGTAACACTCGTATAGGCTAGAAAATAAGTTATAACTTTGCGTTAACCTAATGCTTCCGTTGCAAATTTTTACAACATAATGCCAATATGTTAGATAATGTGTGTGTAAACTTTTGTTACATTTGCTTGATGAAGACAAAAGTCTAGCTAAGTCAAAGTCATTCATTAGTTCCAAATATTGGTAACGAACGCGTGTAAGCGAAATCGAAATAGCACTTTTTGTGCTATAGCGCTTTTTTTATGCGCTATATGCGCTATATGCGCTATATGCGCTATAGCGCTTTTTGGGGGTGCTATATGCGCTATTTGCGCTATATGCGCTATCGAAGGTGCTATATGCGCTATTTGCGCTATAGCGCCTTTTGGGGGTGCTATATGCGCTATTTGCGCTATATGCGCTATCGAAGGTGCCATATGCGCTATTTGCGCTATAGCGCTTTTTGGGAGTGCTATATGCGCTATTTGCGCTATAAGCGCTATCGACGGTGCTATATGTGCTATTTTTTTGGATATGGATGAAACTTCTACAGAAAAATGGCCAGGGGGGATTTGAACCACCCACTGCTAGATTACTAGCTTAACGCTCTACCGACTGAGCTACGCTGGCCTATTGGTGTTTGTGTTGGATGGATCGGATCGGATCGGTCCGAAATTTTGATGCCGATCCGATCCGGTTGCTTGATTGGCGATCCGATCCGATCCGATCCGATCCAGGCCCGGATCGGTCGATCCGATCCGATCCGCCGATCCGATTCGATTAAACATTACGTAACCTTGATGAAAGCTAAAAAATCTTTTGTAGAAAAATTGTTAAGTATGATTTATTATAATGAGTATATTGCTTTAAAAATTTAATGAGTTTGTATAGGTATAAATGATAAGATGGCATTTTTGTAATGAGAGCAACTTAGACAATCCCACGACTAAAAATTTTGATTAATTGGAAAGAAAATATCTTGACAATTTTGGGTCACTACCGCAGGTCGTGGATACCCACGGGTTGGGTTAGATCGGAAAATTTGAGCCGTGGGTCAACCCTTGGGTATACACACACACACGCACTTCAGGCTGCTGGGGTCGCTGCATTTTGTCAAACCGGCGAAAAACTTCTGAATTTTTTTCACGTATTCACTCCCATCTGGGTACATAAATTTGGTTACCATTCGGTTAAAGTAGATAGCAATGTGAACAATGTACAGCTGTATATACACTGTGCAAATTGTACAGGGGTATCTGCTAAAAACGATCGATCATCAGGTACGGTATCTTAAAATGGTGGGTCAAAGTTGGTCGTGGTCAACTTTGACGGCGCGGGATGGATCGTGGGTTACGCACAAGTGTCAAACCGCGGGCTGGGTTGGGTCGCGGGTGGAAAGTGTTGATCCGCGTCGATTCCCAACTCTTGTGTTAACGAAAAGAATGTTGAAACATTGTTTTTGTAGGCGAAAATTAAGATATATAGGTATATTTCTAAACATTTCACATCACACTTTTAGTACGCGTCTTCACGCAACTTCATTGATAAGAAACCTCGCCTCCACTTGCATATGGTCAATGCATACACTGTACGCTTTCGCTAATATAAAACCAATATTTTGATAATTTGAGTAGTAGTTATACTTGTGCGTTTGATTGATCGCTCGAAAAGTTTTTGTTTGTGGTCGAAACTCAAAATTTATACTACCGATCCGGATCGCCGATCCGAAATTTTAAAGCCGATCCGATCCGGCAAATTCAGCGATCCGATCCGATCCGATCCGACCCCCGGATCGGCGATCCGATCTGATCCACATCACTACTGCTTATCAACGCATCAGTGATTATATACTAAAGTGTGTTACGCAGAGAATCTACGCGCTGACTGGCCAGCCACATGTTTCACAGAATGTCAACATGTAGCTTGAAAACGACCAGCGCATCTGCCTGTGCTATAGCACTAACCTCTTTTAAGCTGAACACTCAGCTAGGTAGGTACATTGATTTGGTGCAGTCCACCGAAATTTTTTTAGAAGTACCATCTGATATTTCACGAACTTCACGAACAACAATTACATATTTTTATTATTATATTTTTACAATGAATTTACACAGAGCATTAATCAATCGGATTCTTCGTGCACAAAGTCTGACAAATCCATTCTTTGTCGTTTCCTGGCCGGTCCACTTTCCTCCTGATCGCTCTGGCAGAGCAGCACATCTGCAACACAGCACAACTCAGTCAGCACAGTCTAGTGGCAATAGGTGCCCTACTGCCCTGCCTCCTTGACTGCAAGTGCAATTCTGTGCAAAGGCAACTAAACGCCAATCCCGAATTCACACGAGGACGCATGAGCGGGCGCATTCTACTATAGGTAGTTGGATTGTTCATACTGCCTGCATGATTAGTTCACACACTGCAGCCCGCAGTGTGCGTGTGTGAACACTCGAATTATAGAATGCGGCCGCTGTGCGTTTTTCATAGTGCAGAACTGTTGTGCGTTATGTAAATACGCCACCCCGCTCATGCGCCATCACGGCGCAAAATGCGCCCTCGTGTGAAGAGGCCTTTAGCCCAGCAGCTGACTGATTAGCTGTAGCTACACACCACACAATTTGGAAAGCACTTCAACAGGTCTCGGTGTGTTGCTGGCAAGCCTGGTTGTAGTACCTACCGGTGTTGTCGTCCGTGACAGCCTCCTCCTCCTTGGACTCATTTAGAGCATCGAAAAAGTCCATCATTGTTCTTTGCTTGGTCTGCGATTCTGTTTCGGGCTATAACAATAAACATATAATGGAATATGGGTCAGCAACGAACGACACAAATATTGATATTATAGTCTAAAATCACAGTAGATTTTTTATGCGGTAGGTACTAGCAAGAGTACATAATAGGGAAGAGTATGACACTCTTCCCTATCCTAGCTAATCGGCCCGGACGATGCTCCGGCCGAAATAGCCCTTTTACGTCTTGATTTCAGGGGGGGGTACCCCCCCCTAGAATCAAGACATGTCTTGATTTCAGGGGGGGACCCCCCCCTCAAATCCCGGAAGTGTCTTGATTTCAGGGGGGGGTACCCCCCCCCTCGTTTCAGCACACTGCCAGCGCAAAATCGGTGGTGTCTTGATTTGAGGGGGGGGTACCCCCCCCTGGTTTCAGCACACTGCCACGGTGGTGTCTTGATTTCAGGGGGGGGTACCCCCCCCCCTCGTTTCAGCACGTTACCAGCTCACCACAGATTTCATGCTGGCAGTGTGCTGAAACCAGGGGGGGGTACCCCCCCCCTCAAATCAAGACACCACCAAATTTGCTCTGGCAGTGTGCTGAAACGAGGGGGGGTACCCCCCCCTGAAATCAAGACACTTCCGGGATTTGAGGGGGGGGTCCCCCCCCCTGAAATCAAGACATGTCTTGATTCTAGGGGGGGGTACCCCCCCCCCCCTGAAATCAAGACGTAAAAGGGCTATTTCGGCCGGAGCATCGTCCGGGCCGATTAGCTAGGATAGGGAAGAGTGTCATACTCTTCCCTATTATGTACTCTTGGTACTAGGTAGTGTAAGGCTTCACTGGGAGTACCGCCCTAACCTCTTTTCACTCAATCACTTACCTTTTTACTAGTGATCGAACGGGATTGAAGTTCGGGATCGGGATCGGGATCGGGATTTGCGTTCGGGATCGGGATCGGGATCGGGATTTGTGTTCGGGATCGGGATCGGGATTTGCGTTCGGGATCGGGATCGGGACCGGATCGGGATTTTACCCTCGGGATTCGGGATCGGGATTCGGGATTTTTGGTTAGGATTTTAGAAAAATTTTCCGAAGTCGAATAAGGAAATTTTTTAAGTTAGGGGAAGCACAAAAATATGGGAAACAGATACCCTTACACTAGAATACTGTATAGCAGGCGGGGAAAAAACCCACCCCATTTTTTTAAGGAAAAAACCCGCCCCAGTTTCGGAACTTGAACTTTGGTGCGCCCCACCACATTTTGGTCGCCGCCCCCCGCCCCCCACTGCGCCCCCGCCCTAAAAATTTGGCCTAAAAATATGCCAGGGAACCCTTGTGTAACATTTCAATCGGATAAAATTTCCGGGAGGGGGTGGAGGACTGGGGGCAATATAATACGTACATTCCCTGGATGGGAAGGAAAATCCCAAATCCCTGAACTCAAACATACATGTATAGCCATAGCCCAGTGCGTGTGGACTCAGGGGCTTACGCGGGTCGTGTGTACTCGCGAGTTGGGTAAGGTCGACCAGCGGGTACCCACTTCAGGTTGCACGGTCACTAATTTTTTTTCCGACACCGAAACTCGAACAATTTATCACGTCGGAGTCAATGTGAACCTAGGGGGGGGATATATAGAATGGTGGGTCAACGTAGGTCGCGGGTCGGCTTTTACGGCGCGGGTTGTGTCTCGGGTCACCTACGAGTGCTGAGCCGCGGGCTGGGTTGGGTCACGGGTCGAAAATTTTGACCAGCGTCCACCTCTGTGTGGGCTAACACATACATGAGAACTTTAACACACAATAAATAAGATAAGTGATGAACGACAACTAAAGTAATCATATTGTGATGTACATAATGGCGGGGGTCTGGGGGCGAAGCCCCCAGAAAATTTTTTTAGATTACACTAAATTTTGAAAATTTGAGACGTGAAATAATTTTGCAAAATCCCGAAAATTTCGGGATTTGCGTTCGGGATCGGGATCGGGATTTGCGTTCGGGATCGGGATCGGGATCGGGATTTGTGTTCGGGATCGGGATCGGGACCGGATCGGGATTTTAGCCTCGGGATTCGGGATTCGGGATCGGGATTCGGGATCCCGTTCGATCACTACTTTTTACTTATTTTCACTTGTGAACAAACGGTCAATATAATTCTCGTATTGTGTAACGTTAGTCAGTGACCTGGCTTACTAGCTAGTGAGTGTCTGGAGAGTGTACGTGAAAGGCGGTGGTTATTATCCGGTGCGGGCACAGTTTAATGTTTTCTTTTTTTTGGTTTCACCACAACGGGCTGGTATTTGCTAACCCGTTATTTCTACATTAAATTCACCATTTTATACTCGTGTTTTGTGTGTTCTCTTGCGTACTAGTTGAGGCCTCATTCTAGGCTTAGTTTTAGAATTAGTTGCGTTTGTTGACGTCAGGTTGCGTCGCCATAACGTCCGTCGTCCGTGCGCCTACTGCGCTTTAGCCCCTAGGTAAGCCCCGATACCCGACGGTGCCCGGCAACCCCGGCCCGTTCGGAAGACTCCGACTCTGACCTGGAAACTCCGCCTGCCGAGCGGTTAGGTAAACGGGAGAAAGGATTCTTCCTATACACCCGGCCTAGGCTTGAGCCATTTGTAAGCGCCCCTTGACTACGGCCTTAATAGAGTGAGGAGACCGGAAACAAATAAAAATATACTACTGAAATCCTAATAACGTGCTCGGCAATTTGAAAGTAAAGCTAGTTTCAGCTTTTAGAAAGTTTGGCAGCAGATCCTGAAACAAACTAAGTCAATGTTGGAGCTGAAACAATGGCGAGGTCGAGCCAAACAATATCCCAACATCACTGTCTGTCTAGTGCCTACCTACAGTTCCGGCCAGAAATAGTGTCCCTTCGTCTTCGCGAAGGCGAAGATACGAAAGCCCTTCGCGAATTCGCGAACATTAAGTTAGCACAAAGGCTAATATTTACTAAAATATTAACAGCTACATAGTGTGCCCAAGGCCTTGTTTAGCTACATATGCGTGAAATACGTGCGCTACGCGCATTTACGCATATGCGCATAAGCAGGATGACCCCTTGACCTACGAAGGAATGTGCAAAAAGGACATTATGACCGAGAAATATTCGCGAAGCCGCGGTCTTCGCTTTCGCGAAAATGGGTACCCTAGTTATGGCCGGGACTGTAGTACTAATGTGTCTTTCAGCGATCAGTCATTCAACATTATCACATGTGCCTTGGTGCGTATAATATACCAATATATATACCTCTTCTCTAAATGGGATGAGAGTTGTGCCAGCGCCTTCGAAGTTTTCCCCAGACAACCCAACTTGAGTCAGGATTTTCAGTTTGTTCTGTACCAGAGGCCTAAAATTAAAGTACTTCCATATGGTTGGTGACTGGTACCAGAAAACAAAACACGTACATACTACTGCATTAAGGTGGTAGTTACGTTTTCGACAGTTTTTATAACGTGCTATAACTTTTGATTGACTCAATGAATTTAATAGCTGTCTTTTTCACGTTAAAGAACTTGACTGAAACTACACCTATGCACACTATCTAGCTTAAATCTGTAACAAGCTAGTCAGCAGACACTGTCATAGTAGTCAAATTTCGTGAATTTTTGCATTTTTCTTGTTTTGCTTGTAAAATTGACAGGGTAACGCCAACTAATTTCATTCTTTACACCAACATAGCCAATAACGGGGTAAACTTTAATGCTAAGTTTGGTGCATTTATATGATGCAGGAAAGAAGTTACGGACCTTTAATTTTGAATTTTTTCGAATTTTGAAAAATATACGAATTTTTGAATCTAATTTTTTTCACAAAATAGGCTAAATTAATACAAATAAAAAATTGACACATCAGAAATTGTCTAAAAAACATGTAAAATAACGCATGAAAAGATTGCAACATGGAGACTTGAGATTTAGTCCACGGAAGTACATTTTTACAGATTTCTGGGAATGAAATTGATGTGACGCAAAATTTAAGCAAATAAAATTTTGAAATTTTAGTATAAAGTAGACACATATGTGTGCCAATTTATCCCAAATTTTGAACAAAATCCTACTAGTAGTTGTCAAGTTTTGCGGACTTTTGTGTAATGTACTTTAGTTCAAAAAGAAATGTTACATAAATGTGACGTAATCTCAAAATGTGAAAAGCGGAAGGATAAGTTTTGGCATCTAAATTGAAGGTTTTTGACATGCCCGTGTGTCATTTTTTCTTTTTCCAATAAACGGCCGTTTTGACTAGCTACTACTTTGGCTTAGCTAAACATAAAATTTACGAAAAATTGTCGTAACTGGCTGAAAAATATTTTCTGTGAAAATTAAAAATGATTATTTCAAGCTATTTTAGCAAGCATTTATCTCGTAATAAATTCTAGTTTCCTAAATTAATATGCGTACTATAAATTATTGATTGAAAATTAATCGTAAGTTGCCAAGTGTTACTCCTGAAAAACTGTCGAAAACGTTACTACCACCTTAAAAGAAAATAAATAAAAATAGAAAGACTGGCCAACACAAAACGATTATAAAATACTGATTGAATCGTGGAAAGCTGCACGCTCTCTTGTCCTCGCATTGCATGTGCTGTGCCCAGATGTCAAATAAATGAATACCGAATTTCCCGACAAAAGCTCACAAAGAAATACTGACCACTAATCATTAATAATTACTGGCATATTTTTAGTGGGGGGGGGCTTGGGGTGGGGCGCCCCCCATTTGGTCCGTTCCCCCCCATTTTGGTCGCGCCCCCCCCCCCCAATTTTGAGCCCCCCCCCCCCATTTCAGATGGGGTGCCCCCTCCCCACAGCCTGAAATTTTTTCCGAAAGGACGTTTTTGCGACTTTATAGCAGTAGCGATGTCGCATTGGTAGGGTTTTCTGGTCCTTTTTCGTTAAACTTGGTAACAGTGTAGCTATTATAACGTATAAAAGCGTAACATTTAAAGCATAAGAACCATTTTTCCCCTAAAAATAGTGTTTTATCGTGAATTTGGTGCGCCCCCCCATTTTGGTCGCCGCCCCCCCCCATAAAATTTGGCCTAAAAATATGCCAGAATTACTGCAAAATTTTAATATATTAATACAAACTGAACGGTTGTGTGGCAGTTGTGACCTAGCCGGAGTAGGTTGTGTGTTGAGCTGACACCTTACCAGAGATAGTCGTCGGCCGTGCCTCTGGCGACCAGGTATTGGATCTGGACGGGGTCTGTCTGGCCCACTCGGTGCACTCGGTCCTCCGCCTGCACCAGGGCCTAAAAACAACAACGCAAACACTACCTGAGGAGTCAAGAGGCCCGCCCGACCCTGTCTCAGCAAGCAGCCAATACACCTAGCACAGCCTACACAATATCCAGCCTGCACAATACGGTCTTGTTGCACTTCATGAGTGGGGGGGGGCCTGTGAAACTTAGGGATGTAGTCCTAATGTACTGGATAGCACTTTCAATGTCGACGTCAGCGGCGCTGTTAGGATAAGACTCTTAGTCTTGGCGCCACCATTTTTTTCAAAAGTTACTAAACCCATTGGTATTTCGCTCAAGCACACACGTAACACATCAGGATTGGGTCCTACATTCGCCGGGCTAGTAGGCCAGCATCCCTGCCAAACTGTGGGACCGCTATTGGACTGTCTGTGGACCCCGTGTGTGCCCTAGAAGCTTGATTTGGTTACCCCTGGATTCCAGAACAGCTCAGCGAATAGGACGAGACTGGCGGCAGTGAGGGTGATGCCCATGTTGGCGGCGGTGATGCTGAGCAGGGCCACCCGGACGTCGGGCTCGGCCTGAAATCGATCGCAGAACCGTTTGCGCGCGTCAGGGGCCGTCTGCCCGTCGATTCGGATGAAGTTGTGCTGCTGAAACACACACACTTGCCAAAGGAGGGTCATCAACTAAAAAGGAGGCATTAAATGTGAACGATTGTTATCTAAACTTAAGCAAAAAAGACTGAGCTCAATGGCTTGGGATGGGATGGGAAAGAGTTTGCACAAAGTAAGACTATGACACAAAATACGACCTGAGTCAGCTCAATCTCACTGGAGGCAACCAACTGATCCAAACAGACCACTGAAGCTTCACTAGTCACAAGTCACTACACAACACTGATCTCACGTGCTCCATTCCGCAAGACGTCTGTCTGTGTCTCTCTTGTGTGTGTGTGTCTCATGTGTGTGTGTCTCATGTGTGTGTGCGTGCGTGTCTCATGTGTGTGTGCGTGCGTGTGCGTGTGTCTCATGTGTGTGTGCGTGTGTGTCCCTTGTGTGTGTGTCTCTTGTGTGAGTGTGTGTCTCTTGTGTGTGTGTGTGTGAGCGTGTGTCTCTTGTGTGTGTGTGTGTGTGTGTCTTGTATGTGTGTGTGTGTGTGTGTGTGTGTGATGAGGGGGGGTTGCGTTGGCCGACCTTGTCTTGCAGCGCATCCGACAGCGCATCCAGCATGACCGTGTGATGGGCGAAGATCAGCATTTTCCGTCCGCCTTCCAGCAAATCCAGCACGTATTGTCTGAAATAGTTAAAAGTCAACACAACGGTCTGCAGTAAACCAATTCACACAATGATTTTAAGAATTTTTTAATGAGTGTTGGACTATTGGACCACGCATATTAACAATGTAAAGTTTCCGTTTGCTATGCAGCACGGGCCAGACTAACTCAGTGACTGAAGAATCTGCTGAATCAAGTTAGCTTGCGGAGCTTCAGAAACGTTACCACATTCGCAACGCAAGCACAACTGATCAGAACAACAAACTATGGGTTCGACCAAGGTCCAAGAGTCCATAAAAAGGAACAGTATGACACTCTTCCCTCTAGATAATGGGCCGGAACGATGCTCCGGCCGAATAGCCCGTTTACGCCTTGATTTCAAGGGGCCCCCCTCAAATTCGGGATGCGTCTTGATTCTAGGAGGTACCCCCCTGAAATCAAGGCGTAAAAGGGCTATTTCAGCCGGAGCATCGTTCCGCCCGGTTAGCTAGAATAGGGAAGAGTGTCACACTCTTTCCTATTATGCACTCTTGGTTTGACCCACCTGACAGCATCCAGTTTTGCGTGGGCCGTCTCGGCGTAGAACTGCAGCAGGGCCTGATGGGACTTGTCCTTGGCGGCCTGCTGGGTGACCTGGGCGGCGGCCTGTCTGAGGGCCTTGAGGTTGGTCTGGACGGAAGACTTGTCCAGGATGATCATGTCCCTCGTCTTCAGGGGCAGCTGGCAGGCCACAGCACTCTTCACGCGTCTCAACACACAAACAACCCCACACATTACCCCTTCCCCCTCTCAACAACAGGAGACTGGGCCAACGTGCTACACAGTAGTAGGATTCTCCCGGAGCCGGACAGCAGCAAAAACTGCTAAATTTGCCCTAAACAACCTTAACGTTTTGAACATGCAAAAAACACTCCTAAATATAGTCCGACTATAATACGTAAACAATCCGCACGGCGCACGTGACAATATGAGAAAAGCTTGGGCCGAGCAACCCGACCACACAAAATTTTGGCGGTCTGGACTCGCAAATGAACTTCACAGATAGACCGGTGCCACACTTTATTTAAATCACTAGCTACACCAAACCAACAAATAGCATGTTAAACAAGGCAAACACTACATGCAAATCTTATAGACAGAATGCGAGACCAACTTCTACTTTTAATTTTAACTATGAAGTTCAAGAAAACAATACACTCATTTTTATTAGTAGTTTGTAGAATAACGAATGTGTGGGTGTGTGTAGTGAGTAAATACCTGATCATGATGGTCTCCTCCAGCAGCAGCCTGAGCTCGTCGGTATTTGAGGCGCCAGAGGTGTCGTGACCCCACTTGGTCTAAACGCACACACACACACACACACATACACACACACACACACACATACTCCACACCACCATTACTCTGTGCTCCTCCTGACCATGCACGCACACAACCTGACTGACCACAACTACACCTGGTTGGTGGTGTGGACTGTGACAGTCTAGCGGTTAGACATGGGTGGTATAAGCATTCATTGGAAATTTGACCAAATTCGTTACTTTAGCTTCTGAGATTTAAAACTAATGACTTGGGGCCCATTCCTTACATAAACGGAATGAACTTATTTTAGTCCGGGGTTTAGGAATCGGCTTAAATGGACTAAATCAGCTAAAATAAGTCAGTTGACAATTCTCAGCCGAACCCATTCCTAAACTACATCCCAATTAAATTTTTCCATGTTCGTAGTGCTTTGTTGTCCGCAAAAGCAGGTCCTCAGAGACAACTTGACGTTGACCTTATTAATTACTTGTCCGTGTCCGCAACCGCTCAGCCAATGAGATTAATGCTAAAACTCACGAGCAGCTACGAGCCCGTGAAATTCTTCCGGACATTGTAAAATTTTATTGAATGTTTTAAAATTTTAGCGTAGCCGTTGGAATTTAATACGCCAAAGCCAAGCGTAGAATGATGTTTACTGAATTTTCGACACTTGGTTCCTCATACTACACTACGCTGAAAAACGTTTGACAACTACTTAGCAAAACGCAACTGATAAAAACTTAAAAATAGTACAGGGGCTAGCGGTTGCGAATAAAGTAAAATTGACAATTATAGTGACACACTGACACGTAACGAAGAAAGCTGGAAAATTATGAGCTGTTTATCAATGAGATCCAATTTAAATGATAAAACTGAATTTAGTCCGATTGCAAGGTTTCATATAACGCGGGAACAAGAGTACATAATAGGAAGAGTATGACACTCTTCCTATTATGCCTACGGGCGTGCGTCCAATGCGCAGCGCGAAATAGCCCGTTTATGTACGGTTTTGAGGGGGGGGTACCCCCCCTCATTTCAAGACACTGACAAGGACTTTTGTTGATGTGCTCAAACTGAGGGGGGGGGGTACCCCCCCCTCAACTGAAGACGGGGTACTGAACTGAGGGGGGGTAGCGCAAAGACTTTGTCAGTGTCTTGAAATGAGGGGGGGGGGTACCCCCCCCTCAACTGAAGACGGGTGCTGAGTTGAGGGGGCGGGGTACCCCCCCCCCCCTCAGTTGAGCACGGGGTATCGAACTGAGTAGGGGGTACCCCCCCTTCAGTTGAGTACGGAGTCTTCAGTTGAGGGGGGGTACCCCCCCCTCAAAACCGTACATAAACGGGCTATTTCGCGCTGCGCATTGGACGCACGCCCGTAGGCATAATAGGAAGAGTGTCATACTCTTCCTATTATGTACTCTTGGCGGGAATAAACGGCTTAGCGTGAACCAATGTATCGACTTGAAAAGCAGTGCGCTAAAAGTCAAAGTTTCGGAACGGCATATTCAATTATAAACCATTTAGTCCAACTATAGTCCGCTACAGAAATGGTCCCCTCAATTCAGCTTCTTACACGTTGCGTTCCCAAAGCTGATTTGTCTCATACTATAGCAATAAACGGCGAACGCCAAACTAACTTGTTTAGCATCACAGTAACGAAAGGCAAAATCGAGGAATTTGGCAAACAATTTGGGCATGAGACAATCGATCTGGCAGTAGAGCTCCCCGGGTCTGGACAGCGCCGGCGTACCCGTCAACAGCATGGCGCGCTTGGCCTTCTGAAACACCACCACCACCTCGCTCACACACACACACGACACACACATGCACACACACACACACTTGCCACAACCCAACCACACTCTCAGCAATGCACCCTACTCTACTCTCTTCTCAGCAACAATACATAAGCTCAGTAAACACTAAACAATAGCAGATACCTTCATCAGGGGGGCAGCGCATTTGTAGCGCTTGGTCTTAAAATTCTTGATGAAATGAGATTCGTCCTGAAAATAAAATCAACAAACTAACCAACATATATAACTAGTACGGAAAAATGCCCTTGTCGAGCGGCTCCTTGGGTAGAATAGATTACTGTCTGTCTAAAGCCGACGAATACTTAGGCTGAGCTTGTGGTACAAGACTTTATTAACGAGAATATGCAACTCGTGTGAGCTCGTCAAAGTAGGTGGACTAGGTATACCTGTTGAGAATAGGAATATGATCTTCGTAGGGCAGACACTGTTTTCCGCATCCTATTCCCGCGACCTTCAGCCAAATTATATCATGTACTCATGTAACATAGAGGCTTTTTTTACACTAACTCAACATTGGCAAATGGCATAAACGTTAGAGCGGGCACTCATAATAATCTTAGCTGAAATGTCAACTGTTGGCTGAACGGCTGAAATGATTTGGGGGGGTGTGCAAACAATCGGTCAGGGATTGCTAAAGTTCTCGGCTGACAAGGACGCTGAAAACCCTACCTCGCACCAATGTATTTTGCACGCCATAAATGGGTCAATTTACGTCGCAGTTTCTTGTACGAGTTAAGCTCTTGCTTTTAGATTATGGACTCTCAGAGTCTCAGATTATGGATTTGTTCCTACTTTAGCTTACACACATCTAACATAATATGCATAATTCAAATATGATCGAATGAAGTAAGATGCTTACTAAGTATATACATATACATAAATTTTGATCAAATGATAAGTTAAGGATCTGGATAAGGTCTGCAGTTATCTCACAGAACCTTTTTATCAAGCATTTACAACAATAATAATAATAAGAAAATACAGTTGAAACAAACAATGAACGGGCTGTAAGTTCGCGCGAATAGGGTGCGGAAAACAGTGTCTGCCCTACGAAGATCATATTCCTATTCTTAACAGTCCACCTACTTTAACAAGCTCACACGAATTGCATATTCTCGTTAATAAAGTCTTGTACCAATGCTTTTACAAGCTCAGCCCAAGTATTTTTCCGCTTTAGATGGACACTAACCTATTCTACCCAAGGGGCCGCCCGACAAGGGCATTTTTCCTTACTAGTCCTCTCTCTTTTTCCGCTGTAGTAGAAACGAAGCACAGAGCATAGCTATCACTACATATGGCTATGACGGCAGCACTGCCTGAAGCGGACCAATGTAGTATGTACGTAAGTGTACATGTGTACATGTATATACAATATACATGTATATATACTTATGTAAAATTTGACCCCTTGGATTCCCGTTCGGGAGGTGTTGGAATCCAGGGAGGTTCTAGACAAAAACAAACCACGGATTCGTAATCAGGGACATCAAAATTCAGGTTTTGAAAGTTTTACCCCTTGGACACGTGTCGGGGAGGGGGTACCCTGAGGGAGGTGGTGGGGTCGCAGGGGAGTCAACGAGTGTCATAGACAAAAATAGACCTCAGAGCAGGGTTTTTTTGTGTAAAATAGGGTGTATTTACACATCGGCCACCTAATTTACACAGCAAAAAATAAAAATACACACTGATTTACACAGCCCCATTTTGCCCCAAAAGTTGATGAAACGGCCTATTTTGGTTGTAAAAATTACAAAAATTCGCGAAGTGGCGATTTGTGCCTGTGACCTCTTTGTCCTAACAAAATTAAGTCTAATTTTTGACCCCAAAACAAAAAATTTTCAGTTTCTGCTCTTAAACGGCTTATGATTTTTTTATTTTAGCATTCGTTTTTATGCACTTGAAAGTTGGCAGTGTAAAATCAGCCACGCTGAGCCTGTCTGTGCGATTTCTTGTCCTACGTCAAACTACTGTAAAAGTTTTACACCCAGATTTGAAAAAAATGAGTATATAGGATCTGGCTGATAGAACAACTCTCCATCTGTGTAAACCATGCATGTACACGGGGTTTCGGCCTGGGTGTTAGGGCTTGTTTCAGATTTTTCGAAATTTTAAGGGGGCGTGCCCTGGCGTGTCGGATACTTGAACTCACAAAAACGCAAAAATTTTCAATTATCTCATTTTTTATTTTCGTATGTAGTTCGAGTCTCAAAGACGAAATATTACTTTTCACGTGAAAAAACGGTCAATTTTTACCTAAAAAATGCTAAAATACTCACTTTTAAAAATTTACACAACATACCCTTAATTTACACAGCAAATTCTTAATTTACACAACATTTACACAGTGCCGATTTTGAAAAAAAAACCCTGCCTCAGAGTCGTGTTCAGGTAGTCAAATTACGCCTATGAACATCAAAATCCGAATTTTCAAAACTTGACCCCTTGGATCCGTTGTGGGGGGTACCCTAGGACAGGAGGGGGTCGTAGGAGAGTTCACGAGAGTCACAGACAAAAATTAACCTCGGATTCGTGTTCAGGGGGTCAAATCACCCCAATGGACATCAAAATTTCAAATTCAAAAAAATTGACCCATTTTGACCCCTAGGTGGCACCCTGGGGGCCATGGGTGTCCAGAGTGGGTATAGACAAAAATAAATCCCAGATTCGTGTTCAGGACACCAAACTACCCCTAGAGACAAATTTTTGAGAATAAACTCGAAAAAAAATTTTTGACCCCAAAAGTGCAAAAGGGTCCCGAGTCCCCTTTGGGAACACCCTGGGGGGGGGTCAATCTGTGGGGAAATGGGTATTAATATATGTTCGCAAGTTCACAATCCATATTACACGAAAAAACTTTTAACTATCATGAAAAACAAACAGCAAACCTAATTATTCTACTGTGAAGTTACGTACGCGCGTACATGACATACAGCCAACAGGGGGGTACCGTCCATACGTGGGCAGCTACGATAGACCTCCAACTATAACCATGATAGCTCCACTGCCCGTAGCGAACCTGCCCCCGTAATACACGTGGCGAGGGGTATGGGCATGCCCTGGGGCTTATAGGCCGAAATTCAAAAAAAGCCCACGTTAGTTTCTATTCCACTACTGTACCACCTCACATGCAAAAGATCATGACTGCCGTTTTGCGCAACTTCTTAAAAAGTGTGCTAAACTTTTTCGTACTTAGTCATTTTTTGGACCCCAAAAAAGGGGTTTCCCCCTCCCAGCACAGTCTCTCACGGAAACACCTGAGCAAAACCATTTTTTCCGTGTCTATTGCAGGCTATACGAAATGTGAAAAACCAAAAAAGGTGTCGCTCGGATAAACTACCGGCGGGGAAAAAAAGAGCGAAAGTGCGTGAATTTCGGCAGTATCTCAGAAAATACTTGACCGATCCGGCTGAAATTTTGCCAGCACTTAGGTATTGCCAAGGGGTGTACACGCACAAAATTTAGTGTAAAAAGCTCTCCTATATTTTGAGCTACAACAAGCAGCAATTTTATGCAAAATTTATGGAGTTCTTATCCATGGCCATGACCACCATGGCACCAGTGACCAGTAGCAGTAATTTTTAGTGCAAATCGTATTCGGCAGAGTTTAAATCACTTGGAAGAAATTGCTTCAAAGGAAGTTAGACCTGTCGCTACGTACCTATTTATTGTTAACACCAGGAAAATTTTTTCGGTATTACTGGTAAAGTGTTGGTAATTTTATGCCTTTGTTCACAATCCAAATGATTATAAACCGTTAGTTGTTTCGAAAATATAGTTTTTTTTGCCTTTATGTTGCAAAAATTTTTTATTTTCAAAAAAATATAAGGATAAAAGCGTTGGGCCTTACGTCCGCGGTTCCCGTGCCTGTGTTAACCAACTAAAGACTTTGCCACAGCCCCAAGTTTCTCAGGGCTCATTTTACGAGGGTTTCTATTGGCTTAAATATATAAATATTTTTACACTCTCAAACATGCAGAAATATCAAGGGTATCGCAGGCGTAACCAAACAACTTTAGTTCAATAAAAATAGCCTAACACACCTCAAAACAGTCCTGACTTCCTGAAGAAGACCCGGCTTTATCCTCCTCAGCCTACATACATTATGTACTTGGTTTTTTGGGACAAAGCTTTGCAATTTTTGGTAACGAAGGCACCAACCAGCAACGCAAACTTTTTTGCCATGTCATAACATGCATGAATATTAAAATTTTACGGTCATGACTAACCCGCAAGCATGCAGCAATCGATGACAGCCTCAAAACAGCTATTGTACACTTTGGGCTAGTTTGTTCTAATTAAAAACCTATATTGCGAAATTGTCGGCATTTTAGAGCCAAACAAAACCAGCAAAAAGGTGGATATTTGCCCTTTTCTAACAGATTTAAATACAACCTTTTAGATTCTTTTTAAGACAGCCTAAATCAAGCACCAATCAAATGTTGAATAGTTTTTTCAAATTTTTGCAGCTACCGCCTATTTGCCTTTTACTTAGTTCTGGGTAGAACTGTATACTTTTTCGGAGCTTTTTTTAAACAAATATTGAGTAAATATAATTAATAGTTACATAATTACTTTTTTGACATAAAAAGTGTCGGTCAGAAAAAAACTTAACTCATTGTGCCTTAGAAAACAGAATAAAATAATATCTTTCCATCTCGGCGCTACAGTAACCTAAACTTTTCAGCATCAACAAAAAGGCTAGCTGACTGGCCGCCCGGGCCAGCTTACACACAAAACACGATCACACACAACACTAAAATTACACACAGACACACACACTCAGTTTCCCCAGCGAATACACGTAACACGTGTAATTCGCTAGAGAATATCAAATGTAAGCTCCTGTCGCTACTGTGGTAGCGACAGGAAAAAGTTCAAATTCTCAAAATCCGCAATAGTGCTAAATTTCCCTAGTCTAGGGTTGGGCGCTATCGCGCCAACCCTGATTACTGTACATTTGGTAGTGACTTGTAGTATATACGTGATTTAGTAGTAGCAATTGCGAAGGCAAAATTACCTACGAGCCAGTCCTAATACCAATCCCGAAAACAAACCCAGATCCTAAACAGGATATAGAAATTCCCCTTTCTCTTGAAAATTTTACTAAGTTGAATGTGATTCAAAGGTATATGCGGACTGGGGGAAGTATCTTTAACCTTGGAATATTATAACCTAGGTTAGAAATGACTGCTTTCGCATTAATCTGTTCAACTATTTGACGTTAGGAATGGATGCCATCTTCTCTTTCTCAGTATCCCGATGGAAAATACATTCCCAATTTTCCTCATTGATGTAACAGTGTGCTTAGCACGTAAAAAATTGCACGATGAATTTTTAATACTTTTTAAAATCCCAGCCAAAAATCCCGATACGGAATCCTGAAGCGCAATCTCAATCCCGATCGCAAATCCCGTTCGTCAATACTATATACCATTTACGCAGTTGAGACCCGATTTTCGGCCAGAAATTTGTAGTTGAGGCCACAGCATGCAGACTAGACGTTTCAAAGCACAGGTGTGGACTATCGTTCTGGAGACGTAGTTCGCATGTCAGTGAACGGGGGTGGAGAGTGGAGGGCGCCGGCCTGAGTACAGCCTGTGGTCTAAGGCTCTGTCTACTTCCTGATTTTGTTTTTTTTTTTTTTTATTTTTTTTTTTTTTTGTTTGTTTTTTTGTTTTTGTTTGTTCTTTTCCCTCTTCCTGTTTTTTTTTTTTTGTTTCTGCTTCTGCCTTTTCGTTTTCTTTCATTAATAGCGCCTTGTTTTGTTGTTGAGTTAGAGGGGAAATAATGTTGGCTTTCTGGGGGGCCCCAAAATGATAATATAATATAACCAACCGACAACTCCAAGAGGACCATTTATGGAGGGGGGGGGGGGGGGGGGTTCAGGAAAAATAGAACTGCACTTTATTTAATTTTCTTATGTTTTGTACACACCCCTTCTTCTTTTGCTATTTTTTTTTAATTATTTTATCTGTTTAGTTGTTACAGTACGGTCTCTTAGTGACGGCGAACCTATCTTAGGTTGATTTCAACAAGCTTTTGTATTTTTTTTGGGTTGTTTGTGTGTGTGTTGGTATTGTTTATTGTGTTATGGATAACGTTTTTTCTGTTTTGGTTTTTTCTCATTTTCTATACACACTGAACTGTTTTCTTTTCCTGTGTAAAAACTATGTCACGTTATGTTTTACTTATATTTTTTTCCTACTCCCAATTTCAAATTGGGCCCAAAAGGTAAAGGGCCGTTTGGGGGTCGGGCTAACCTTGCGCTGGCCCAAATAAAATTAGGCCGGGGATAGAAAAACTCAAGAATAGCTGTTCTCATTTAACTCTAAAGACGAATTCATTAGATTTGTTTTCACTGTTTCCTCAATAATGGATAGAAGAAAAAGGATATCTTTAGTGCCTGTAAATGGTGGTAAGAAAGTGAGTAGTGTTATTAGTTTAATAATGAAAATTTCCAATGAAAAAAAAATATATAAAAAATAATAAAAAAAAAAATAAAATAAAAAATGAAAAATTTTTTGTAGACGAAATATAATTATTTAAAAAAGGGGGGGTTATTATTCTTACGTTTAAATATAGGTAACATTCTAAGATATGCAGTATATTATACGATGTTCTACTCTTATAGGTGTTAATGTTAGTAGTATAGTATAGTGCATCTTAAGGTACTAAGTTAGTTGGTGCATCGCGGGTTCTCCAGACCATCATTGGTGCAGGCGACTCATCAGTGGATCTGCAACCAATAATTTGCTTTAGAGGGATTAAAATCTTTTGGATAGAAAAAACAATAAAATAGGGTGAAAAAGTTTAAAAAGGTTTCGTCGCTCCCGCCTATATCTAGGTGTCAATTTAATTAGTAAAAACAAGCGTTAACCAATTCTTTTATGGATATTAGATCAAATTTTTTGTGTAATTCAAATTTATTAGCAGTTTTTAACGTATAAGTTTTCAATTTTCTTTTACTATATCCTTTATTGTTCAACTTTGGTATAAGTGTTTTGACACGTGTAATGAAATCAACGAGGTTGGTGGATAGGCATGCAAATCGCTTGATTTCATTGACGTACGTGTTGTATCCACAGTTATCTGAAATGTTACCAAAGAGATTCGGCAGAGAAATAGTATTGAATTGGAAAGCGTCCCGTTTGTCATAAACTTTAGAAGAAAATTTATTATTTATAATTTCGATAGTCATGTCCAGAACATCAGCATTTTGATCTGATGTGTTAACTTTATTTAGTGTTAAAGAGTTTGGGTAAATTTCTTTGTGAATATCTTCGAAAAGGTTTTTGTCATTCAGTAAAGTAATATCGTCAATATATCGGTATACATTTTGTAGTAATTTTCTTTTACCCCATTCTTTGTTTTTAATTAAGTGTTTGACGTATTTGAATTCATAGGCGAAAAGTACTAAATTAGCTATAAATGGTCCAACATTGGTTCCCATTGGTATACCGATACATTGTCTTAGTAGTTTGTTACCACACGAAAAATAACTGTTTCGTACAACCCATTTTGTTAGTTCTAGCATCTTATCCGCATTAATTTCTACTCTTTTTTTTTGTTTTTTTTTCCCGTTGGCTGTCGGTTGATGTAATGTCTTTCTTTTTTTTCCATTGTATGCCATTGGAAGGATATATTCGATGTTTTCAAATATATGTTCATGTACTAAGTTCGTATATAATTGTCCAAAATCAAATGTGTTAACTGAAGTAGCTGAGGTGGTATTATTGATATGCTTTAAACTTTCAAAGATTTTGTTATTGCTGCTTATTATCCAGTAGGGGTCAATATTCCAGTAGTTTTTTATACAATATTTGCAATAGTTTTCAATTCTTTTTTGAATTAATTTGTACCCGTTAGATATGGCTATTGATATAGGTTTGGTGCATGCCTTAGTGCTAGAAATTATAGTTCTGAAACCGACTGGATTTTTATGAAATTTAGGTATTTTTTGAATGAAAGCAAGGTTTCTATTATCCGTATCTACGTCAAAGCAGGGTTTTTTTTTTGAAAATGGAAGGTGTGTCCAAATTGTGTCCGGCGAAAAAAATTTGTGTCCCGTAAGCGTCAAGTGTGTCTGGGTGTCAGTTCGGCCGTTCGAGTCAAGCAGGTTTTTTTCATTTTGCGTGCATAATTGTGCAAAAATTTATATTTTTGTGCAAACTAAATGCGTTTTGTTTGCCTGTATAAAACAAATATATGTGTTTTTATACCTGTAGAGATACGTAGAAATTTTTCGATCGGGTAATAAAAACCGCAGAGAGGACTCTTGTGTGATAATTCAGTGGGAAAAAATTTACGTGGGGTATGAATTCCCCCCCTACCCCCTCCCCTGCGTACGCCCTAAAGCCATACCAGTGGCAGATCCAGGAATTTTTTCAATGAAACGGGTATATAAATAAAAATAATTTCAAGATTTGCATTAACCTACTGAAACATAACAGCCAATACTACAAAAAATACCAGACATACCGTCAAACGGCAGTGATGCGAGTAGACGCAGGGGTCTGGGGGCGGCAGCTCCCAGAATTTTTTTTAGATTTTGCATTAAAAACAGTGCATTCTGAGTTTATCACAGGCTCGACAATAAAATACTGTGCATTATTGTGCAAAATTTTTAGAAAAAGAGTACATTTGCACGGGTTTTGCACAAAAAAACCTTGGCTGGAGTCAAGTATGGGTTACAAAGTGTCCATGCTTGATGTAAACCATTTTTGCTTATTCGCTGTTTATGCAGAAAAGTAAATAAGATGTGCAGTGGCATTACCCAAAACTTTGCAACGGTGGGTATAGATAGAGCCAATTGTTTTTTTAACCGCACTTGTCAGTAAAACACAGAATTCATCTACAATGGTTGCGGGGGCTGGGGGCCGCAGCCCCCAAAAGCCAGAGCTTTTTAAAAATTCTATACACAAGCTTGCATAGAAAAAGCAATTTTTGCAACACTTGCGGGATTGTTTGGGCGAAATTGAGCGTAGAAACCAAAAGTAGATGTATGTATGTATCTGAATTTTTTTTCCAAAAAATGAAGACCTTGTCGATTTTCAGGCTAAATTTAGTCAATAGGAAACGTAGCGGAACTTTTTCCCTCCGGGTTAGAAGTAATGGGTTTGAAGTTTCGAACGTCACATTACAGTGTAAATGCAGCCTAATGTATACACTCATGTATATACATACAGCACTGGCGGTTCCCAGACTTCAATTTCGAGGGGGGGGGAGGTCTGAAGAAATTTTTTTACTTTTTATAATAGCGTTTTTTAGTTTTACGTTATCTTGTAAAGAAGCAGCCATTTCAAGGGCAATGAGTTGAGTCTTTGGTCAGCTGGAGACGTATCAGAAAATTTTTCCGACAGGAAAATAAAACACAAGTTGGGAACATCAGCCCAAACAGTGTATCACACAACTAAACGCAGCATAATATACTCGTGTAGACATGCATAGGCTTTGATAAAAGTTAATAACAAGGAATAGTAAGTCACAGAGTCGCAGGGGTCTGGGGGCGGCAGCCCCCAGGAAAAAAATTGGGGGAAATTTTTTATTTTTAGGCCAAATTTGGTCAATTGGAGACGTATCGGAAATTTTTTTCGGTAAACCTAGCTACATCATCACCATAAGCATTGTCAGGGGCTTCTCGAGAGGTGTGTCTAGGTTGTGTCCGGCAGGAAAAAATTGTGTCCCGCAAGAAAAAATTGTGTCTGGACACACTTCTGGACACAAAAAAAAAACCTTGCG